>CABHPR010148352.1:0-10276 GCA_902168415.1 Peromyscus melanophrys | reverse complement strand
TTTTCCTACCCTGCACCCTACATGCTTCCTTCTGAGTAACAAGTATGTTTTACTGAATAGCAAAGAATCACAGTTAATTTGGAGTCTAGCCTAAGAAAAATCTGGGTAATCTGAAATTCTGGCCCCTAAGGGACACAATTTTGGAATGAGACCAATTTGAAGACAAGGACCAAGAAATATGGGTGAGCCAAGATAATCTTCAGATCAAAGTCAAGGAAAACCTTTTAAGACTGCCCTTCCAACATGCCAAGCTCAAGGCCTGCATCAGTCAGATCATTCTGGCATCCAGGGTCACTGAGTGATTTCCTGTCCTGGCCCAGCAGACACATCACTCACGTTCCAGTGACAAGGACAAGTAATAGAGCCAATTCATCAGGTAATGAAGAAGAGGGTAGCCTAGTCAATCACGTTCATAAATGAATGAGGTGGCAGCCCTTGCAATGGCTTTGTCTGTAGCATGTGACCTCCCAGACCTCATCTGGCACTGAACATACATGATGTAGATAACACTCCAATTGGTTCTTGTGACATATACACAGACTCCTGGGCTTCTCAGGCAGAGCAAAATACACAGAAGGGGTGGATATTTATTCATAGTGAAAGTTGTTCAACATAGTTCATTTGCTTGAATGGAAACTGGATGGTCTTGCAGATGATACCTTTATTAGAAATCATATTCCCATTCTAAAGATAGGAGATGAAACATGGCTGACCAGCCACTGACTTTCCCATGAGAGCAAAAATTGTAACAAGCCAACAAGGCACAAGCCCCTGCTATAACATAACTCTTCCAGCCTGAGAGAAAAAAAAAAGAGGATTCTATTGGGCTGTACCTTGGCTATTAATATGCATTAATCCACATTTAGCATACTTAATTTCCTGGATTCTTTCCTGTTTGGTATGATCCAGTGGTTGGATGATTTAGCTGGCTAGCTGCTCTGCCTTCAAAGGTGTGAGATGCGTGATGTGGGAGGCCACTGGGAACTAGAGTGTGCACTGTGTACTTACCAGCTGAAGAAATGTGGCTCTATGATCCGTGATGGAAATATTCAGCTGTGGCTGGTGACCGGTTCATAAAAAAATAACCTACCCATCCCCATGAGATTGTGCCAGATGTATTCCCACTTGTCTGAAACCCCTTTAAACTCTGAATTAATTTGTTCTGCTTTTCAGGTTTGTCTTTTTGTTTTTAGTTCTTGTGTGTGTGTGTGTTTTTTTTAATGATCCAGGTCATGTTAATGTATCTAATTTGAGAGTACCTAGGTTACATGTTGATTTGACAGTATGAGTGTGTGTGTGTGTGTGTGTGTGTGTGTGTGTGTGTGTGTGTGTATGGGTTTGGTGTATGTGAATACGTGTGAGTGTGTATGTATGTGTGTATATGTTCATGAGTGTGTGTGCACATGTGTGCAGGTGAAAACCAGAGGTGTGCATTTTCTTCCACCAATCTCCACCTCATATTTTGATACAGGATCTCTCACTGAAATTGATGCTCATGGATTCTGCTAGACTGGCAGACCAGCAAACCCCAGTGATGTGTGTCTGCTCCTCCAGCATTGAGATCATAGGCTGCCCCTGGCTTTTGATGTGGTGCTGGGGATCCGAACTCAGGAATTCACGCTTGTGCAGAAAGCACTTTACCAAACCATATTTGTGTGTGTGGGGGGGGAAGGTGTCCTGGAGTCCATTTCTTGCTTTTAGATGTTGATGAAAAGATATCACTTTGAAAATAATAAAACAAGACAGGGGAAGTTAGCACACTACTCAGGGAAGTTAAGAATGTCTTATAAATGATGAGCTCAAGAGGAAGTGTCCTGTACCTCTTCCAACTTCCGATGGCCTGGTTCCCCTTCTCAGTCTCTGTCCATTTCAAACCACTGGCTAAAGCCTGAAGAGGGTCATGCTTCTCACACCCTTAAACCCATCAGCTGGCGTTTAAGAGAAAATTTTCATGTCATAGTTTCAACCTCTATCTCTATTAGTTTCTGTCACTTTTTACTTAATTGCTTATATATATATGTCACTTATTTTGTGTTCAGATTTTTAAAATATTTTACTTGTCTTTTTTATTTTTAATTATCTTGCAATTTTGATTTTTCTTTTTTACCTAATAACAGTCTAAAAGCACCTTCCAGGCCAAGCTGAAAGCATGTTTTGTTTTGTTATTATGGTATTAAATCCAGGTTTCCTACAGTAGATAAGAAAATAGCTATAATTCTGACTTTTTTTTTTTGCCTATTCTATGGTCATTTGAAGAGGTTTGGTCCTCGTTCTTAGGCTGTGCATCTGAAACGGGCAGTAGGTGACCCTTGTCAGTTACTACAGTTAACAAATTTGTATCTGCCTTACATTGCAGAAGTCCCCCAGGACTCCCATTTCTGCCTCCTCAGCTCTCCTCACACCTGGGAGAGTAGTCACAGTATTTAGTTCTTGTGAATGAACTTCTTCCCTTAGCCTGGTGATGTGGCCTCTGCTGTCTTGGGTAATGATTTCCGTCATGGATTACAGTTGATCTGCTGTCAAGATTAATTACATCCTCTCTTTGGTAGATGGATGCAAGCCTACAATGTCACACATAACTTTATCTGTGTCTTCACTCACAGAATAAAGCTGGGATTTCCTTTTAGCAGAAGATTCCCACCCACTGTGGAAATGACAATTATGTTTCATTTTATTTCTGTCATTTGATATGTTCTAATTTCATAGCTTAAAATTATTTCCATATGGCTTATTTTCATTATGTTTTTTAATTACAAAATGATTTGTGTTTTCACTTCAGTGGTGTGACTTTACAAACATGACTCTTCATAATGTTTTTAATTATCGATTTTTAAGGAAGCAATTCACAACTGTCAGCTATTAACAATGTCATTAACATATTTCTTCTTTCCAGTTTGATCTTCCTGGCCCTCTATCTGATTTAATTGATTGCAATCTCATCCAATTGTTCAAAATACTTGTGCATGCATTCTTGGGTTTATAGTTTTAAATATCCCTGGATTTCCCCCTACACACAGTTAAATATGGGCACACACACTCTCACTCTTTTTCTCCTTCTCCTTAATGACTTTAATCATTATCAATTCATCATCAGATGTATGACATCTCCATTCCATCCCAGTCTGTTAGTCTATTTCTCACCTTTGTTTTGTTTTTATTTCCACACACATATAAGGTTTATCTTGGTAAACAAACTTGTCCTTGATCTCTTCCTTATCTCCCTAGTTGGTTGACATTTTTCATTCAATGAGTCCTTCAAAAATAACTCACAGGGAAAAAAAAAATCTTCCCAGAGCTATCATGGGGTGAGTGTGTCTCTGTGCTATGTAATAATGTGCCCATGTGCAAGGTATGATTCATTCTGACTCACATGAACTCCTTCTTATGTATCCTCCATGGTCCTGTGATCTTCTCATATTGCATTTCTGGGAAGACCCCCAGACCTGGCTGACCCCTGACCTTCCTGGATGGGTTACTGTGTGCACGAGGTACCCCAGAAGGTACATTCTCACTTAAAAGGCTCAGTAAGTCTCTGCTATGTTCTCTTGAATTTTCATTAGCACACCATGGGCCTTCTCAATATAAAATTGAATCGGGGTGTTTATGGGTTTTTTTAATTGTTTGATTTTTTTTTTTTAATTGGGATGGAGTCTCTAGGTCAAGCTGGCCTCCTACTCCCTACATAACTTTGGATGAGCTTCTGATCCTCTTGCGCTTCAAGTGCTAGGATTACAGAACTGAGCCCAGTTTATGCTGTGCTGGGATCAAACCCAGGCCTTTATGCATGCTTGGCAAGGGCTGACCACCCAAGCTATATGTCTAGCTCCAGTCAATCCCTTTTGATTTGTTTGTTTCTGGAAGCTTTGTGTTCACCCTGGCTTTAAATGCTCCTGTGGTTTCACGATGCTCTATTTCTTCTTAGACTCCGTTTGTGCCGTTGGTATTCTTTCTTGCATCTTAGGCTGTTGCTGCTTAGAACTGTTTCTTTAACACTTCTTGTGGTTTTGTTTCTTCTTCCTGCCTCCTAAGCCTGGTCTCATGGTCTCTACTTCCCGGCCCTCCCAGGCTCATCTCTCTTTCACGGCTTCTCTTTTCCTCTGCTTTACTCTTCTTTACCAGCTCCCACTCCCCTCTTCCCAGAGTCTCTCCTCCTTGTTACTAGCATTTTTCCTCCCATCTCCTGTATCTAGATCCTGGCCATTGTGTTCCTGCTGCATATGGATGAAGCCTTCCTTAAAGTTTCATTTTAATTTGTTTGGTTCGGTTTCTGTACAGATACATCAGTTTCAACTGTCTCCCTTGACTATTTTTTCAGTGGCATTTTCATCATTTGGAGTTTTGTTTTTACCCATTCCTCCCCATTCTTTGTTTCTATCATTTGTTTCACAAATGCTGCACAGTTTTGCTGTGATGACTCATTCATTTCTGAGGCAGGTAATTTTTTCCAGGCCATTTGTTGGAAAATTGTTTAGATATGGAAAATCACAGAACCGCCCCCAACCAACCGCAGCTGTAGCTGTCCCTGTACCCAAGATTTTGCATGCTTTTCTTGAATGAGCTTCTCACAGGTCACTGTGGGGCAGCTGGGTGTCAAATACAGTCTGTCTGTGGAGCTGCTTCCTGAAAGCTTGAGCCTCCCCTCCCTACATAGTTCTTGGGATCAAACTGAGCTCTGGGAATCCCTACAATTAACAGTACACTGGGTTTGACTGGAACAGCACAGGGGTTTCAGTTCTGAATCTCAAACTGAGTTTCAAAGAAATTTGCATTTCTCTCTGGTTTTGAGGGCTGCAGCTGAGCATTCTCCTGCTGCAATTCTCTGTGCCTGTGTTGCAGCCTCTCTCAGTAGTCCTTCTAGGCACTAGGAATGGGGAAAGGGCAGGTTCCTCTGAATTTGCAGAAAGTGGAGTTTGTATTTTTGTTTGCCATTCTGCTTCTGCTTGCTGCTTTTTTTTATTTTTATTTTTTTAATTCCCACCAGCAAAACAGGAAATGCAGACTTTATGACTTTATCTTAAAAAAATAAGAGCCCCTCCCTGCATCCTTTGTTTGAGGCTTTGCAAGCGTTTTTCTGCCAGTCTGTCTCCATATGGTGATTATGCCTAGTAATTTTATCAAGCCCAAATCATCAAGTTAAATGTTGTCAGATCCATCAAGCTTTCCTCTTTTAGTTTGTGCTTTTATTATCTTCTTTAAATGTCCTTTCTTTATCTGCTATTCAGAGCTACCCTGCTGTGCCATCACGGACCCACATCCCTAGTACTCTCCCGTCTGCACAAGGGTCTTACATCTGTTTTCTGAGCAGGGGTTAGGGAGATAGGAATTTAATGCATCTACATGCTGCCTGTGAGGAGCCCTGTTCCCAGATCCCCACACTTTCTCACATCCTTCCTGCTCACTCTGAGCAGCCGTGGCCTGGCATACAGATGACCACACAGACACCCTTCTTTCACCTTTGCTCTCTCTCACCTCAAGGTGTCAAGTCGTGGATGAGAAAAGGCTCCTGTTTCCCTCCAAAATACAAACAGAAGTGGGAGACTCAGGGTTCCCAGGACCTGGGCTTACACCAGCCTCCTCCCATAGCTTTCCAGTCACTCTGGCCACCACCTCATAGTTGCCTGAACATGCAGACAGATCTTCTGACAGAGTCTTTTCACAGGCTGCTCCTGCTTTCCAAGAAATTCTGTCAGTGTGTGTTGGCGGACACACACACACACACACACACACACACACACACACCTTGACCACACAGCTGCCTGACAGGCTTAGAGGCCCAGACACAGCTTCTGTGTGTGATGTGCTTACTGGCAGGCAACACCAGGATCCAGGAGAAGCAATGAGCTGACCCCACCCAGGGAGGGCCTGCATCTAAGGGAAAATACCTGATATTCCAAACATTCCCTGTACCCCTAGACAAATGTCAGCCAATCAGGGTATTTAACCCTGGCAATCCCCTCACCCCAACCTCTGCTATGATAAAAACCCCACCCTGCCTGAGCTCGGGGCTCTCTGTTCTCACAGCTGTGTCAGACAGAGTCCGAGCTCTGAGCTTGAAATAAAGGCTCTTTGCTTTTACAAATGGGATTCGGTCTCTGTGGTGGTCTTTTGGGGGTCCCTGCAATCTGGGCATAACACTATCCTCACGTATGTATCTATCTCATTCCCTATATCCTTCGGCATTTATATGATGTCACTTTCCTAATGTGAACTACCCAGTGACTGCATTTAAATGTTTCTTGTTTTTTCTGCTGTTAAAATTGCTTCCCCTTGCACTACTATATTTTATAATTTCCCCCTCATAACACTTGTCATCTTTCAGCATACTTCACAGTTGTTGTAGTTGCTGCTTTATCTCTCTGAATCTAAACAAATGCTTATTGATCACGGGGGTGTTAGTGTTATATAACAGTGTGTCCTTAACTCTAAAGCACTGTTTGGTACATGGGAGACCCTTAATACACAATTGTTAAACAACTAATGAACAGTTCGATGAAATAACACAAAGAGGGACCTACTGATGAAATTTCATCAAATCCATTCTCAGCGAGGTTGAAAATTAAAATACCATAGTTAAATTAATGGGAGATAAGGAATTTTTGAATTCTTATCAATACAATCCATTTTTCCCCTGAGCCATCACCTGCTCATAGATACTCTACAGGTGTGTCAAAGAATATTATCTACTTCCTGGGGCCACTGTGAACATATCCCGAGTCTACCGTGGAAGCATGGTTTCTGAATATATTGTGAAAGTGTGTTCCCCTGAACCCATTATGATGCAAGATCTCCTGCCTCTGCCTACTGATTGACTCATTCCTTCTATGTTCTACAACTATCAGATTAAATGTCATCCTTTAAATTTAAACGTGTTTTTATTCCTAGATCATTTGAGCAATTAAAGTACCTGTCATGATCAAAAATCACTGCTAGTATACAGTTCTTGCACAACAGGCTCCTCCCTCCCAGGGGTCCTCCGCTGCATGTGGCTGGACTACTGGAGGCCCTACTCTCAATTCTTTCCTGCTGTATTCCTCTTCCTCCAAGACCACCTTCCTTACTGAAGTAGAGGGGAAACCTAAGCTAAGAACATAGTTCCAGCAAAGGCTAGGGGACCTTACTGTTTGGGGCAGCCATGTCCTGCCTGAGGTCACAGCTCACTAATCTAGGCCCTGGACCTGCTGGATACACCAAATCTCCTAAAGTGCGTTCCTAGAGGGAGAAACAATTAAAAACTAAATCTTTCACCATTTTGTTTAAACCTCATCTTGTAATAAAATAAGTATTCAAGAAGCTTTAAAAAAAAAATTGACATCTGAGCCAGTGGCAGTGGTGTATGCCTTTAATCCCAGCACTCGGAAGGTAGAGCCAGGCAGATCTCTGTGAGTTCAAGGCCAGCCTGGTCTACAGAGTGAGATCCAGAACAGGCACCAAAACTACACAGAGAAACTCTGTCTAGAAAAAAAAATGACATCTTCTATTTTGATGCAGAAAGTCAGGAAAGGAAAAAGACAGGAGAGGGAGAGTGAAGGGGAAAGGAAACAAAGGACAAGGGGGCTTTGCCTACCCGACGGGTGTAAGAAGGTCTCCCTCACACTGTTTGCTGGGTTCTCAGCCTGATAGCTTCAGAGAAGGAAAAAAGAGAGGGAAGAAAGACACAGAGCAACTATAAGACAGAGCTTACAAATGGAATCAGCGCTGTGCATGGTTCCCGGCTCTCTTGGTGCTGATGCTGTTTCCAGCTGGCAATGGGGACTACATCATTACTTTATTACCACTCCTGCTTTGTGGAGCACATCTTAGTTATTGTTCTAGTGCTGTGAAGAAACACTATGGCCATGGCAACTCTTACAAAAGAAAGTATTTAACTGGGGGCTTGCTTACAGATTCAGAGGCAAGGAGTAGACAAGCATGATGCTGTAGAAGAAGCTGAGAGCTTTACATCTGATTCACAGGTAGCAGGCAGAGAGACTCTGGGCCTGTGTGGGCTTTTAAACCTTGAAGCCCATCCCCAGTGACATATTTCCTCCAGCAATGTCACACCTACCTCAACAATGCCATATCTCCTCATCCTTCTAATCCTTCACAAACAGTGCCACTCCCTGGTGACTAAGCATTTAAATATGGGAGAAACTGTCATTCAAACCACCACAGAGCCTAACTCATTTTCTTAAGGTTTTATATTTTTGCAGATACATCCTGGGCTTGTCAGTAGAAGTCATCAGGAGTCATCATTAAACACATATATGGCAAGCATGTATGATAATCACCAGCTATCCTCAACCAATCCTTCTGAGACCAGACAAGGACATAGTGACAATATAATAATGGCTTCAGACATAGAATGGCAAATGCTGTGCCTATTTTTAAAAATATGTTATAGAAATTATTTATGATACCTTTGGCTGGATCAAAGGACAATAACATTCAGTAAAAGGTATTAGCCTATTATGCATTTGTATAACCAAATCTTGATACTGGGTAATTTTAAAGAAGAGATTATTATAAGTCACAGTTTTGTAAGCTATAAGTCAAAACAACTGGGAAGCAAACCTCAACAATTGGGGAACAATGGTATCAGCTCCTGCAGAGGTGGGGGAGAGCTCTGGCTGTGTCACAGCATGGTAGAAGATATTATATGGTTAGAGCCTGCAAAGAGTGATCATAGGTTGAGAGGAGAGGCTAGCAATGACCTCTGACTAGAACTTCTTCAAAGGCATACCCCTTCTTAACACCATCACACTGGGAACCAATCTTCAGGCAAACCAAGCAGGTGAGCTGTTTCAAGGTCTCCCGTGTTTTCAGCAGACCCTGTCCTGTGGTGCCTTGGCAGAAGGTCTCTCCATCATTAGTACATGTGGCATGTGTCCACAGTAGCCTCATTGCCTAGAACTGTCCAACAGGAAGTATCCTTCCTGCTCTAAGCCTTTAGTTGCTCCCTAAGCTTGCTGTCCATTGTCACCTTGTCCTGTTCTACTCAGATCATTCATTCATTCCCTTTATTTAGTCCCTGACTTTCCTGGAATTCTCAGGTAGTACTACCTTCCAATGACCTCTTGTCATAAAACTCCTCCTCCTCTCCAGCTTCCATAGGACTAGTCTTCCTGACTTCCAGGTCCCAATGCAGAGATCTAAGACTTTGGAGCAAAACCTCTGCCACTTTCTGTTTTTCATGGAAGTAATTCTTTATGCACACTCTCTCCAAGGTAACCACTCAGGAAAGCAGGAGGACATCTTGAGACAGCCCCCCACCCCAAGCTCCTCTGCGGGCATTGGGAATAACTGAATAAGAGCAAGGGCAGGCCAGATTCAGTGTGGGCCCTGAGTACACTGCTTGTCCAGGTTATAATGAGAGGCAAACGATGTCATCAGCTTGGATTCTTCTTAGTAAACCACTTCACGGGGCTTCTTACAAAGATAAGTGAGGTCCTGAAGACGGCATTAGTCTCCCTGCTTTTCCTCAGGCTTTAGGTTCTCCAGAATTCTATTTGGTCGTCACAGATTCCACAAAAGAGAGACTGAAAAACAACCACAGAGGGCATCTCTTTTCCACTCAATTTTGCTGGACTATTGTTGCTATACACACTCAAAGATATCCCAAGGACAGAAATTGGTGAGCATGGAGTACTTGCTCCCCATGTCTTATAACTGAGCTATATTTGAGTTACCTCACACACTCAGTCTTCTCACCCGAGCACCAGGTGACAAAAAAGATCTTCTTTCTTTCACCATAGATTAGACTTGCAGTTTCCAGAATCTCATAAACACAGATGCATGGGACTTGTACATTTTGCATTTTTGCATTCATTAATAGCTTTCTCCTTTATACTGCAAAACAGGGTTCCATTATATGGAAAGACAATGTGTTTGTCCATTTACCTGCTGATGGGCATTTGAATTGTCTCCAGTTTGGAGTTATTATGAGGGGAAAAAAGAGCTTCTATACACACTGTGAACAAGCTTTATGTGAACATGCTTTTATTTCCCCTCAGTAAATGCAAAGAGAATAAAGACTGAGTTGCATGGTAGCTGTATGTTTGATTATATAAGAAATTTCCAACCCATGTCTTAGAACACTTGCCATATTCCACGTTTCACCAGCCACTCGGGAGAGCCTCAGCTGTTCTCTGCCCCAACATTCAGTGTGATGAGGCTTTGGCAGTTTTTTGCCCATCCGGTGGATTCATAGTGACTTGCCATCTCTTCTAGTTTTAGCTATTTGACACTTACATCCTGCACTTTGTGTGTGAGTGGTGGGGGGAGTGTAAACCAGTGAAGG
>CABHPR010148351.1:25035-39435 GCA_902168415.1 Peromyscus melanophrys | reverse complement strand
AGAAAGAGAGAGAGAGAGAGAGAGAGAGAGAGAAAGAAAGAAAGAAAGAAAGAAAGAAAGAAAGAAAGAAAGAAAGAAAGAAAGAAAGAAAGAAAGAAACCTAAATTCTGAAAGTCCCCATAAGGATGGATGTGTTTCACCTTATCACCTTGTATCTTTTAAGCATGTTCATCGTGTTGTTGCACAGATTTATAGCTTCTGTAAGAATGGGATGTGGGCATTCTTCTGACATCTGCAGCACAAGGGAGCCCACAGGAGGTCTGTATTCTCTTCTAAGACAGAATACCTGACAGAGCTAACTTCAAGAGGAGGAGGAAATATTTTGGGGGGAGGGGGTTTTCTGAGGCTCAGTCTGTGGCTGCCTGACTATTGCTTTCTGGCCTGTGGCAAGGCAGAGTGTCATGATGGGAAGTGCATGGTGGAGAAAAGCGGCTCACCTCAGACTATCTGGGAAGCAAAGAGAGGCTGGTGTCTCATCACCTTCAAGGGCACACCCCCAGACTTGACCTCCTCCTGTTAGGTCCTAGCTCAGAAAGTTTTCCTACCTCCCAATAGCATTCTTGGCTGTTGAGTCAGCTTTCAATATAAAAACCCTCCATGGATGTATAAGAAGCTAACCATAGCACATGATGATTCGCTATCCACCCCACAGCTGGATTCTATTACATTGTTATGTGATAATCTGAAGTTGTGTGTGTGTGCTTGGACAACTTTGTATACATCTATACTATATTCTGGTCACATTCATTCCTCTACTTTCTCTTATCCTCATCCCACCGATGGCTTCTGCCCCCTCCCCAGAAGTTCTATCCCACTTTCATGTCTATAGGATTTGATTTTGGTTTTGCTTTGTGATCTAGGTTTAACCAGGGCTACTTGTGTGGGCAAGGATGTGAAGCTATACATTGGAGGGCAAGTAACTCACCAGTGACCACATCTGAAGACAAGCACCTTCTCTTCTCCCAACCACCCTCCATTGCCATTGTTCCCCTGGATGGAACAGGGTTCCCACAAGCCCCTACCATCTGTGAATGTTTATACACTTACTCTTGTTCAGGTTTTTATAGGCAATTGCAGCTGTTTCAACTTTGTGAATGCTACCACCATATAATGCCTACTTGATAGCACTTCACATCCCTCGTCCCTGTTATCCAGATCTTATAATCCTTCCTTGTCCTGTTTAACAATGTTCTTTGAGCCTTGAGCATGTGATAGTAACATGTTCTAGGAATGGTTTGGAAGAAAAGATAACTGTGATTTTTCAATGGTGAATGCTTTCAGAAACACATTTCTGTTGTGCTGTATTAGTTTCATTGATGGAAATTTCTCACATCCTGTCAATGCATTGGGAATATCAGACACCACCTGAATCTTCTTTTAACTAGCTTTAGACTCCTCCCAGCATGTCTCTATTATTAAATTTAATATTTGGGGAATATTTGTAGGGCTTAAGGGAAATGAATATACTTCTTTTTGCTTCATAATTCATCATAGATTTAGATTTTATTATCCTGTATATTTTATTTTAATTTTGGGGCAATTAAACTTCAATTTGTCATTAAATATAATCTTCCTTGGTTGACAAGTATTTGCATTTCTTATTTTAATTCAACTTCAGCTTTAAGTTGCATGTTTTAGGTAGGAAATTATTTAACAATTTTCCTTCTAGATGGAGAATGCATCACTATAAAAATCCAGGTAACCAGCTGTACCATTGGCATTTAATTGGTAGGCAATTTTAATAATGGAGCCAACAAAGAGCTCAACTTTGTGGCTATTAGTAAGGACTATTGAAGATTTAAAATCCAATAAATCATGCTATAGGTTGTTTAGATTCCATTCCCTAGAAATGCACACTCTTCACACAGCAAAATACAATCTGGGAAGTACAACATTTACAAAACAAAGTGCAAACACTTTGCTAGAGTTTACTGGAGTCACTTTTCAAATCCTTATTTTAATTCAAACTTGTTAAAGTAATAAAGAGTATCATTAAAAAGAGTAATGCTTTTTTGTTTGTTTGATTGATTTTTGAGGCAAGATCTCTTGTAACCAAGGTAGACTTGAACTTGCTACTTAGCTGAGGATAGACTTGAACTTTTCTCCTCCTGCCTCCATCTCTTGAGTGCATGTGCCGCTAAGTGCAGTGTATGTGCTACTGGGGACTGAATCCAAGCCGTGTACATGCTAAACTAGCATTCTAAAAGCTTCATCCTTATCCTACGTAATAGCTTTGTTTTAAATATAAGAAAACAGAATGGTGTTTTGTATGTTAGAAGCTTTTTGCATAGACAGGTAGGTAAGTAGGTTGGTAGGAAATAGATGGATGAATAAATAGATGATAAATGATGATGATGATAGAAAGATAGATAGATAGATGATAGATAACTAAGTATACATTAAGAAAAAATTGTACAAGATGTTATAAAAACAAGCAAATATTTATGGTTTGAAGACTTTCTAATAATAAGAATGATCGGTACAAGTAATTGACATATGCTAAATATATGTTAAGTATCTTATTTCACTTAATCACTTCAGCATCAAATGAACTAAGAACCATTAGAATTCTATGCTATAAATGAGGAAAACAAGGCTTGGTAAGGTTCTTTGATCTATGGATGGTCACTCAGCAATCAGGATAGGGTCAGAATTTGAATCTACTCCTCTCTTATGAATAATTTATCTCCATAAGCTTTGAATTTCACACATTATAAACGTGTGGTGCTAATAGATCCTGAATAAAGAATTCTATCAGGAGTCTGGGAGAACCTCTAAAGTGTTTCCCATCTGAAATGGTTCTCAGTCATGCTTTGTGGCACTCTCATCTTCATTAGTAGCCCCAAGAACATAGGATATTGGATGGAAATGGCCCTGTCTGATCGCCCTAAACTACTGCTAACACAGATCACTCCAAAGTCAAAGTCTACTCCAGAAGCCCCTGTGCAGTGGCTGTTCTGTGCTGCCGTGCCTCTTGAGAGCCCCACAGTCTTTCATATCTTAGGAAACATTCACTAGTCATTAAGGGAGGTACAGGAAGTAAAAGTTGAACAAAGGTGGGCTGCGCGTCTGTCAAGTGGGATGAGACTTCAGATCTTGGACATTACAGAGAAATGAGGGGCTGTGGCATGGGTCGCTACCTGACAGCATTGGTAGTACAGGTGCATGAAATTCTGCTAAGTGTACCAGGAGCCAGAGAAAGAGCAGAAAATGAAGCTTCTATTTTAGAGGAATGTTTCAAGAAACATTCTGATAAAAACCAAGGGTCTTATATATTAAAATTGAGGTGTGGGATTTAAAATGACGCTGGACTATTTAGAGTTTATTTTTCTGCAGGGTAAGAGCTAAGACTAGAGTTTCATTCTTCCACATGTAAATATATAGTTTTTCCTCTCTCCTTTATGGATGAGGCAGTCTTTTTTCCAGTGTGTATTTTTGTCAAAAATCTTTGTCGAAACCCAGGTGGCTTGTAGCTGAATGGGTTTTTATGTGTTTTCTCTACTTTAGACCGTGTGCTCCTTTCTGCCAGTATCTTGCTGATTTTGTTATTATGTCTCTATACTCTAGTATAAACTCAGGCATGGCCATACCTCTGACATTGTTCTTTCTTCCCGGGGTTGTCTTGGCTAGCTGGAATCATTTAGGCTTCCATATGAGTTGTGTGATTGTTCTTTTCTATTTGTGTGAGGAATGGCATTGGGATTTTGGTGATGATTGCATTGAATCTGAAGATTGCTTTGGGTAGGATGGCCTACTTTTTCACAACATTAATTCTTCTGATCCAAGAGCATGGAGTCTTTTCCCATCTGGTCTGACTCAATTTGTTCCTTCAGTGTTTTCCAGTTCTCATGACAGTCATCTATTACTTCCTTAGGTTGGTTCCAAGGTGATTTTTTTGTTTTTGTTTTTCTCTCGAAACTGTTGTTATTGGGATTGTTTCTCTGATTTTTTTTCCCTCAGCCCATTTGTCATTTGTATATGAGAAAGCTGCTGATTTTTGTATGTTAAATTTTCATTTTCCTATTTGAACATGGCTGTACAACAAGCAGAAGGAATGGAAGAGCTTGAAGATGTAGAGGATTGTTGCATAAAGTTGTCTTCTGGACATGTCCTGACCATTCTACTCAGAACATCACAGCAGCTGTGGTTATATAAGCAAGGCCTGTACACGGTTGGTCAGCTCAACATTCCATCATGGATGGGGAGGGATTTGGGAGGCCCCATCCCAACCTGAGGTGTTTCAGCAGTTAGGAGTTGTCAGAGAGGCTGCCATTTTCTTGAGTGGTGTAGCCACCGGGGTCACCCAATTAGATCAGTAGACCCCAATAAATAAAATAGATATTGAAAGGTTTGTGGAGAGGAAAACTGTGTTAATCAGGACTAAGAGGAGATAGTAGGGATGGATATGCTCAAAAGAACTTATTTGCATGTGTGAAACTGTTAAAGAATGAATTTAAACAGGAAAAAAAGAAAAAAAAGGATAGGAAGTTTAGATATTCTAGTGTTAATAATTGGAATATTTTGTTGTTGTTTTGTTTTTTATTCTCAAATTAAGTAAAATGACCTTCCATTGATCATGTAGGGTGAGCAGAGGACACTAAGGATAAGTTTAGGAATTTCTTTGCCAATGTGACAGGTACCCATGTCAACAGCCAAGATGACAAAAAATCCATGTCCTTGGGTGTTAGCCCTGATTATTGGAAACAGTTCAAGTTTGTTCTGAGCCAAGTTTCTATGATAAAGCTGGGTAATAAAAGTGAGGAGAAAAAAGATAGGACTTTATGTGTGCTTCCAAAGGCTTGTGGAGGAGCACAACCTTTAAACGGTTTCTGCAGATGAGCACCAATAGCACTGCTGGAATCATGACTAGTTTTCAATAAGGTGTCTGTTTCCCTAGAGCTGGAGTTTTAGGAGGTGTGCCATCTGATGTGGATACTGAGAATAACATCTAGTCCTCTTTAAGAGCAGCAAGCACTGTTGAGCCACCTCTCCAGTGCCAACCTCAGTGAAACTAAAATCTTCTTTCTGGAGAGCAAAAGAAGCTGTCCACTAAGTGAAGAGTCATCACACAGAATGCAGGATGTCTTTGCTAACTATAAATCTGGTAGAGGATTAGCAACCAGAGTATACAGACAACTGAGAAAACTAAAGATCAAGAAAAAAAAACAACTCAGCTTCCTATCTTTTAGTCAATAACTTTTGAATAATTGTAATCATGATTTTATTGTCCATTGTTGGCCATCTCCCAAAAGCCCTTATCTAGATGAAACATAGGATCCAAGTAAGTCAGAAAGCCATTAAATCCCTGTGATGTGCACATCCCATTGAATCTTATGTTAAGTTTGGAAGTTCCCTCTCTGCTCCATGGTTTGATCTAGAGCACTGGTAGTATTGAAGACATCCTTGAGCAATCTCCAAGTAATCTTCTAGTCATACTTTATGTGTTGGCTTATTTAATCCTCACAGAAAACTCATGGGGAAAAATTCAGTGTTATTATTATCTCTTTATTGTAAAGATTATAAAACGAAGCCTTGGGTGTCATGGTTTTCACAAAGCTCCTCCACAAATAAATGTGATCCCTTACTCAGAAAAGGACATCCCAGTCTTCCTTTATCTCTTCTCCCTACTGTAGCAATGTATTCAGTAGCACTTTATTTGAAAACATAAAAGTTTCCCATTTTGGTTGGTCGCAAATAATTCTTATATTAAACAATGGTGAAAGCACTTCTGAAATCAGGAAGCTAAACAGCTGCTGAAGCTGAACCACCTAAGTCAATAGTCATGTGTTATGGCAGATGCTCCATCTGGCCCTTATTTCCCATGTCTGCAAACTTCATAGTGCCTGCCCTGATTCCCTCAGAAGCAGTTTGTGAAGATGCTGGAGGATGTGAATGCTGCAGTCAGAGAAAACTGCTGGCATGCGTTTTGGTTTTCTATGAACACACGAACAAAGTGAGGCTTCCCCTTTAAGGTAGTTGGATAGGAAAGGAAGGCAGGATGAAACCTTTTTCCGAAGCATCCATTTTAGACGTTATTTTATGCTTAGCAACAAATATAGACTTGCTAATGCAGTCTAATATATTATTTTGTTCTAACCATATTCTAATTTTGCTCTACTGTACTCTACGATGCTAGTTTACTTATATACATTCATACTTTCTCAAGGTTCCCCCACTGCATAGATGGGGATACTGGGTCTTTAAGCAGGGGCCTGGGGATTCAGCACAGGTCATGGGTAACAAAACCAAGACTGGGTGCTAGGGCTCTTAGTGTAAACTCTAGGCAAATTCCCTACATCATGTTTCTAAGATAAGCACTCCTCTGCTTGTGATCAGCTGCTGAGGTATTTGTCATGCTCTGCTAGAAAAAGGCCATTCAGCCTTGCCTGTGTCCTGCCATAGTCCAGCTACTGTACAAGGGAATGCCAGATTTATCAGTACTCTTGGGCTCCAGGAGCCTCAACCCCGGGACAATGTAACAGAATCAAAAGTTACTTGCCAGGCCAATAGTTTCTGGGGTTATTTATGACTATCTCACTTTAAGAAGGTGAAAACTATGAAGGTGGTGTTCAGAGAATAGAAAGTCTCATTTACCTACCTTTCAGAACTGAGGCTGTTTATTTTGTCTGTATCTTTCCTGGACAAGATGAGAAGTTGGGGCTGTGGTGGTCATAAACTTCTCCCTAACTCCAAAACACCTACATGTTGAACTTGCTTCTGAGTTCCTCACTTTGTCTTCAGAAGACATTGGTGATCCATCAACCCCACCTCTCAAAGCTCCTTCCTTGGATGCATCAACATGTTTTATCAGCTTCAGAGGTACCCGGTGATTATTTTGGTCTTTTATGCCCATCATAGTTCACATCTTCACCTGTGTCTCTGGCAGTTAATGCTGTATGTATAATTATAGTCATTAAAATTGGCAAATTCCTCATTAGGCCTCACTTTTATACTCTTCTAACTCTCCATTAATTTAATAAAATGCACAGGAAAACTAGAGGTGAGAAAGTTGGCCTGCCTGATTTCATCTTTGAAATAAGTTTTGCTTCTTTGCAACACACAAAAACTGCTTTTACTGTTTTAAGCATTTCTGGGGATCGAAGCAGGACCTTGTGCATGCCATCAAACACTCCACATTGAGCTCTAGCCTCAGTCTATTGCCATTAAATCTCTGCAGATCTACTAAGCTCCTTACAAAAACACGAACTCACTTTAAAAGGCATTCCTCTGTAAATGCCATGATGTAAAAGAGAAGATTTTGGAGGTGTCAAATCCTACATACACATTCCAAATCCAACAGAACTACCTCACTTTTATCACATGCCCAACCAGTCAATGTGAAGCCAAAAACTTTAGTGCCCCGAATGCCAGCATCAATCTAGTCTCTTAGAGCTTAATGGGAAACAAGGCTTAGGCTATGTCTGCAGGTTAACGTTCTCTGACTTCCTTCAGCAGTTGTGAGATTGGGTAAAATAGCTGTTTGCATTACCACGACCTCCGTAATGAGGACTGAATATCTTTCTTCACTAACAAGTTGATGAAAGAAATTAGTAAGGTCATGTGTAAGATAGCAGTCCATAAATGCCTGACAAAATTCACCTGGTTTTCCTGACAGCAGTTTGGCAAGATTTTTCCTGAGATGCTTGAGAATATTTTGAGAAAACAAGATATACTCAAACCTAGGATCGGTCAGCCAGTGTTTGGATTGCTAGCCCCAGACTCCTATCAGCTATGTGGTTTTGGATGTTTGATGAAGGTGACAGTAATGACCCTTAAATTTGACCCTTGTGAAAATCCACTGAATATTGCTAATGCTGGGTACTCACTGATGTTACTATAAACACTATTAATATCACTACTAATTACTCTTACCGCTAGTTTGCATCAGATAAAAGTCACCAGTATTCACATTACACAGTTCCATTTCACAGATCCAATTTTAAGTGGCTGTTGCTACCTAAAACCGCATTTTATTTTTAGTTTGTGTACAAAGGATGATTTAGATGTTAATATGCACACATATATGGTGTGGATGGGTTCACCTCTTTCAGTGCCTTCTATATTGTAGATGGTGATAAATGGCATCCAGTTTTGTTCTGGGGCTTTCTCTTCTCACAATCTCTCATTACCACACCTTCAATGTTAGGAGCCTTGATTTTCCCACTCCCCTAAGCATCTAGTGTGTATCAGCATAATGGGGAACCAGGCTGAGTTAATACCAGCTTGCGGTGAGTGCCTCTGTCCATTGGAGTCCACTTATCCTCTGAGTCCCCAGCTTAGGAAGAGTGGAGCTGTCACACTCAGAGAGACGTTTCCGTGTTATAAGCATGTTGTGAAACCAGCTGCCATGAAATTGAATTACAGGTGTCATATTCTTCCAGCCTTAAATTGCTCCATTATCACATGGGCCTTTCTGTTTGTTTGGAACAAATAACTGCAATTTACTAGGATGCTAAGAGATGAGAGTATAAGCAGTCAGGGGTTGTTTAGGGTTTCCATAACGATGGGAAATTACTCCTATCCATTTCAAGTATGGTTTCTCTCCCAAGCCACCACATTTAAATGTGAAGCGACGAAATACCTCACTTTTTAATACTCCTTGCTCAGCACAATGGTCTTTAAAGGCACTCCAGGTTTCTGCAATGTTCTTCACCACACAGCCAATCAGTTTTATTTATTATACCATGGGATACATTCAGTAATGACTTCTGAGGCAGTCAGGAGTGACGGGACCATTTGCTTTCACTACCTTGATCTTCTCAACCCATTTCCTCTTAATTTGGTGGACATGGTGTGGAGCTTCTAGAAGTAGGAGCCTGGAGACACTTAGGGGGATGTTCCCAGACAGCGCTCATCTCTCTATACCTGAGCACTGTTGGCATTTGATCCCTATGTTACCACATACGCCATGGATGTGTTTTGGCTTCCCACATTTCTTCTTTCATGAAGAAATGGCTATCAACATAAAGGTTCCCTTTCTTTCTCTCCTAAGGGCTATTCACAAACTGATGAGTTGTTCCCATATTGCAGCGTGGAGGTAAGGCAGTAGTCACTCAACGGGTTTCAAAATGCTTGCCGCTCCTCCAGAGCCAAGCTAAGGCAGTGAAGGAAGTTGATGGGAATGTGTATTTTCTGTTCTTAACAACCAGTGGTTGAGTTTTCAATGTGACAACTGCCTGTCAATAGTAATGGACACATTGTTCTTGGAATTAAATTGGAGTTAGGTGGGGACTGAGTGAAGTTACACAAGGCGCATGGATACTTTTGAATAGTGCTTTTGGCATAGTTATATTTTTTTATTATGCAAAGATATCCTTTATGTAAAATCCACATGATTATATAAAGTAAGGACCACATGGGGTGGGAAAGCCTATAATGCTAGCAATTTGTTCCTAGAAGACTGATCCAGGAGGACCTCACATTCAAGTCCAGTCTTTGCTGCAAAGTGAGACCCTGTCTCTGGAAAAGGAAGAGAGAGGAAAAGAAATTTGCCCTGACATTACTGCAGTCTAACTCATTTCCTGCCAATGAGTTGTGGGTACTTGTCTTCCCAGTGTGTTTTGAATGAACAAGCAGACATTAACTGGTGCATGGAGCAAAATGCAGCTCTTATTTACAATTGTTTTCATGGAAACATTTTCTTTATTTCATTGTATGTATGAGTATATATGTGGTACATGTGTGTTGCAGGGAGTGGTGGCGGAAGGTAGAGTATGCACATACATGGAGACCAGAGGAGAATGATAGGGTTGTTGGGTATCCTGATTTATTTGTCTTATTCCTTTGAGACAGGGTCTCCTTGAGCTAGGTGACCAATGAGCAATCTTTAGGGGTCCTTCTGTCTCTGACCACTATAATACTAGGGTTACAGGTACACACAGCCATGCCTGGCATTTTACCTGGCTACTGGAGATTCAAAGTCAGGTCTCCATGGTTGTGTAGCCAGTGCTCTTTCCCACTGAGCCATCTTCCAGGCCTATTTTATCTTCTTACAGCTCCCTCCACACATATTATGTTATTCAAATTTATCTAATGTATGTAGATCTAAGCTATTCTTTCTAAGGACTGATAATGGTTTTGTGATATATCATGGATATCCTGTAATTTTCTTCCCATATTGATGATCATTTGATTCATATTACCTTGATTTTATAAAAGGTGCATTTCAGTGAATGTTCATTTTCACCTTTCTTCATTCAGAGTTGTTAGGTCTGGAGGGTACAAATCTAATTTTTTAGTAACAATGCACTATTTGAATTGTGAAATTGTCATCCTATTGATGAACTAGAGATGAGCCTGCATTGCTAACTGATATAAATTTGCCAGAGCTTGTAAGGTCTGTCCCCATAGAGTTCTGTTGGGCAAAGGTGTTCTATTAAAATATAATTGTAATTTACAAGTTCTTTCCCCATAGGAACTTCTGCAAAACTGAACATGCATGCTTTAGAATGTGAGAGAGGGGCTGTTGAGATGGCTGAGCAGGTAAAGGCACTTGCTGCCAACTTGATAGTCTGAGTTCAATCCCCAGAATTCACATAGTAGAAGGGTAGAACTGGCTCCAAGGAGTTTTCCTCTGTCCTATACACAGCCCACACTATAGCACGTGCCCCCATGTTCATCTGTTCATCATCCCCCACCTCCCACTAAATAAATAAATATTAAGTCAGCCAGAGCTATGCAGTGAAAACCTGTTTTATAAACAAAAGTGTTTGAAGGGAGTGTTGGTTTCAATTTTTATTGTTGTTGTTTTTGTTTTGTTTTGTTTTTAAGCATATTAGGCATGGGTCGTGCCATATGGGGACAGCACATAGGGTGTCACAGAATAAGACCTGGCTTGCCTCTCAAAGCATCTGATACCTCATCCCAAACTTCTCAGTCTTTAAGAATTATTAAGCAAGTACAACTCTAGCCTGCTGCTTAAGATGTAATGAGAAGACTGGTGAGAATGAACCATCCAGTGGATGATAAATGCCTCATACAGCCCGTGTCCCCAGTAGGTCATCAGTATTACACTCTTGAAAATCCTACCTCTGTAGATAACCATCACTGTGAATAACATTCAACATCCTTAAGACACTGGATAAGATCATTACATCTCATCATGTCTGGCATTTGCTCCACAGGGAAGAAAACAATTGGGTGGCCTCTAAGATTCTTTGTGTATTTTATTCATTTTGATAAATGAATTAGAAAAAAAATAACTCAAGTTTGTTCATTGTTTTGTAATTCTGTCACTAAACCTGGCATGGTGACACATGCCTTTAATCTCAGTACTCAGGAGTCAGATGCTGATCTTTTTAAGTTCATGGTCAGCCTGGTCTTCATAGTGAATTCCAGGACAGCCAGAATGGCATGGAGAAACTCTGTCTTAAAACAGACAGACACATATCTCTCTTCCTCCCTCCCACTCTACCTCTGCTCTTTTGGTTAGCTTGATGATACCATCAGAGTTATGCGCTTTCCAGTCACAGTGAACCCAAACAACCAGAGTGACAATCCTTTCTTTTTCTCTTGTGGTATGTGATATATATGTGTGTGTATGTATGTGTGTGATATACATATATCATATATATTATAAATATATACATATTTGAAATTAAAATAATCATATATTTTATCCTTCCTCACTCCAACCCTTTCCATACACCACGACCCTTACTCTCTCTCATGTTCACGACCTCTATTTCTTTAATTTTTGTTACATATAGATACAATATGTTTCTGTTCCTTAGTATATAGGTACAATCTAATCAGTTCATATAATACATCTTATGCCTTTAAGAGATAGTCTCCTATAGCCCAAGGTAGCCTAACTCACTCTATAGCAGTTAATGATGACCTTGACCTCCTAATATGTTGCTTCCACCTCCCATATGTTGAGATTACAGGCCTGAAATTGTAGGCATGCACCACCATGCCAGCCAAGGAATGACAATTGACATGGAGATGTGCATAGTAAGACATGCATCTGGTTCCAGCTACTTAAGAAGCAGAGGCAGAAGGCTCTGTTGAGCCCAGGAGTTTGAGAACAGCTGGAGTAATGTAGTGAGGCCTTATGTTGAAAATACAGAAATTACAAACTTAGAAGAAGCTGGACAAGAGATATCTTCTTCACCTAGGGGCATAGACTGAGCCCTTAAAAGGCCTGCACATCCTCTGTTTACCCATCCTCTGTCAGGATGACCGTGCTTTGCAGCTCTCTGTCTTGTTGGTTTTCCTGGTGCTGTAACCATCATCATCTGTGACAACAGCTACATCTCATTTATTAGCATGTTAATATGCTAAACATTTTACATACATTAATTTGTTCATTCATTAGCTGATAAATATTTATCAAATGTGAATTACACGCTAAGTACAATTTCAAGTACTGAAATTACAGCAATAAACACAATGGAGTTTCTGGCGTCATGAAGAGCCTAGACAAGAAGTCGATAAATAATTGATGTCATATTTTATTCTTGATGCAAATCAGTGTGGAGAAAAATTAAGTGGCTGGAGTGTAATGAGGCAGTAGTTGTTTAGGCTGTCAGGTGGGCCCTCCTGAGGACTGTCATTTAAGTAGTAGTTGTAACAATGTCTCATAGGTTTTATCTGTGTCTGTGGGCCATATGCCTATCTGTGCATACATTGCTCTGAGGTAGGCATCATTGTCTCTACTTTACATGTTAGTGAACTAATACTTAGGTTTATAGTGATGTTTTAACAGTAACAAGGAATAGGAAATCCATGGAATACTGACTAGTCCAAACAAGAGCTGATTACTCTAATTTGACAGGAACCTTGGAAAGAGAGATAGTAATGGTTCCAGTTAGGCCATTTGATGATGTGTTGGCCAGCCTTTCTCATTTTCTCAGCCTTTTCTTTGTGACTTCATGGAGGCCCCCACAGATCTGGGCAATACAAATGTATTCCCTTCAAGAGCAAGCTCAAAGATTGGCCTGCTCTTCAGACTCTTCTACTGGGAAAGAGAGACTCAGCAGTCTGACATGGAGACATCAGTGTCCCCTGACCCCTCCTTGAGGAAATGATGTTTAATTGTTTATAATTCTCTGCAGAAGAAAGTATGGGAAGAGAAATGTGAAAATGAGCATTGAGTTCATGTTGGCTGAGCAGGGAAGCCATACTGAACACAACATTTCTGACTCACCAGATCTATCTGGTAGCAGTCCTGTGCTTATTTCATCTCTCTTTATCTGATTCATTAAGAATTGGGCAGGGAAACTGAGGTTGGGATGTAAAATAAGTAAGTAAGTAAGTAAGTAAGTAAGTAAGTAAGTAAGTAAGTAAATAAATAAATAAATAAATAAATAAATAAATAAATAAGAAATATTAGCTATTAAAAAAAACAAAATTGTCTTCCATCTTTGACTCTTCCAGGTTATGGAAGACATAATTAGTGTTCATGACAACTCCTACTAAAATACTAGCACAAAACATGCAACAGGGTCCAGCAAAGTTTTGGATGATGCATAGCTGATATTGGTTATAACACACTGCTCTCTGATGTCTAATTTCCAGCTCCTGGGATTTGGTCCAACTTCTCCTAATTAGTCTATGATATCATGAGGTCATCTGATGATTGAACATGGTTTGTAGCAAATGCAGTGATCTTGACTCTGTCTGTAGATGCAATTAAGATATGAGGTTCTGGGTAAAGTGCTGGAGTCAATCACTCATCTTTGGTTGATATACTGGCACACTGTTTGTGAGTCTTCTGAAGTAACAGAAAACTTTGCACCTTCTGAGGATCTTTTAGTTCACCATGTTTCCCCCATACTGACTCATTCACTTTTCACGACTGTCCTGGAAAGTAGGGTAGAAGTCACTGAGGTCATTTATCTTATGGACTAGTTTTATCTATAGATACAGTGATGCCTAGGAAAGTCTAAATGATTTAAAATGTGAAAACAAGCAATTTTCCCTAACCATAAATTTGTCAGCCTAATTATTTGAGCACACACAAACACATATAAAAACACATATATGTTCACACACACACATGCATGTACACATAATGCAAACTTGCAGGCATTGACTTATACACACATTCACAAACAAATGTATGTGCACATACATGTGGACATGTACATAGGCACACACACACATCCACTGCTAATATGATTCAGATTCAATTACTCCCATTGAAATAATCTACCTAAGTTTCTTCTGTAGAAACTGAACTGCCATCATTCAGACATTGAATGATTCTTCCTAGCACAGGGATTCATTCACTTACTCAAGTACAGGCCACAAGCCTTCAAAAGTAAAATGGTGAGATGATCAATTCCTTTGAAAATAGCTTCAGCCTATTTCCTTTTCAAATATTTTTTAGTGTGTGTGTGTATGTGTATGTGTGTGTGTGTGTGTGTGTGTGTGTGTGTGTGTGTGTGTGTGTGT
>CABHPR010148351.1:0-25025 GCA_902168415.1 Peromyscus melanophrys | reverse complement strand
TGTGTGTGTGTGTGTGTGTGTGTGTGTGTGTGTGTGTGTGTGTGTGTGCGCATGCATTATGAGTGTGTGCACAGGAGTGCAGATACCCAAGGAGACTAGAAAAGAACACTGGAATCTCTAGAGCTAGAATTCTAGGCAGTATGAGCCACCTGATATGGCTGCCGGGAACTGAACCTAAGTCCTCTGCATGAACAGTATGTGCTCTTAACTACTGAACCATCTGTCCAGCCCCTGGCTTTGTCTAATTGTAGGAAAAGTAATGCATGTTCATTATCAAAGATTGAAATGATACAGAAGTGTTCACATGACGCTGACATTTTTCTTTAGTCATAATTCCAAAAGATGGCCAGCACTGGAAGGTTAACTTTTATGTTCTCAGGTACAATTCAGTACTGAAATTTGCAATCATTTTGTAAAAATAGCCATAGTTGTCATTACTAATTGATCTGATAGAGCTTTATAATTATTGTTGCCTAATATTTTATGAATATTTCCATACTAGCATATCTGCATTGACTCAATTATATGCACATGCACAAAGGCACACACACAGTATTTTGAGACCACACAATATTTTCTTTGAGAATTAATTATGACTTGTAGTCAGTTTCTTAGTAATGGCCATTTGTTTTCCCTCAAATGATATGTTGATATGTTGAGTGTTCCTGAACAAGCAAAACTATCTTTAAACAGATGTTCATTATTTCCACAGGCAAAGCATGCAAAAGTTGTGCGGATTAGTCTGAAGGTGGGCACATTTAAATGTTTATAAGCACTACATTTATAGTCTTTGAGAGAGCCTGTGGTGTCCCTGTACCCTCTCAGGCACTCTGTTTCTAGTTTTCTATTCTTGCTAAGCTGAAAGGCGAAACAGCTACACACCATTTTAACTTGTTTATCTTGACTTACTAGTGACTGGAATATTCCTCTCACTTGATAATTGGCCATAATATCTTTGATCAGTTGTACATTCAGTTCTTTTCTTGAAAATGTGTTTGTTTGGGGGCTAGATAGATGGCTCAGCAGTTAACAGACCTGTTAACGTTGACGAGTACCTGGTTTTGGTGTCCAGCACCCACATGACAGAGGCCAGAAGAGGGTGTCATATCTTTTGGATCTGGAGTTATGGGTGGTTGTGAGCTACCATGTGGGTACTGGGACTGAATTCTTTGGGACTGTTTTCTGCAAGAGTAGGAAGTGCTTATAACAACTGAGCCATCTCTCTAGCCCTGCATTTAAGATCTCTGCCTATTTTTTCAGTTAGGTAGTTTTGATTATGATGAGACTTTCCATGTTACAGATAGCAGCTTATTGTTTCATTGTTTTGCTCTGACTTTGTTCTTTATCTTAATTATACTTATAAATTTTTTCCTACAAATTAAAAAAAATATATAGCAATATGTGGCTGTCATTTTCCTTTTTATTTTTTGGCATAACTGCAATAAATAGTCAACTCCAAAACAACCTGGTTCTATGATATTTCTGAGTGGAGCCTGGGCAATGTGGGAGCTGGATGAATTTGAATAATTATCATCCTGTGATGATATTTACCCACAGCCATTTGCAGTGTATTCCAAATCAGGATTTAATAACCGGTAGCATATTTGCACAGACTTTCTCATTTTCTAACCACTTAAAATTAGTTCTCAAAGATGAATGACTCATTTTTTAATATAGTCCCTTTGAGTTTGGCTCTGCACTGGGAATGCGTTTTAAGGTGAATCAGGGACTCAGCCCATGCGGCGGAGGTGTGAACCACCTAGTAAGTTTTGCACTTGTATATATGGTGCAAATATTCCCTCTAGTGCAAGAATCTTTCCAATGACGACGAGTTTTCTGAATGGAAGGGGATGGGAATAGAAGTGATCAGACTGGTGTGTAAAACACAAGCCTTTCTATTCGGCTTTCCAGGTGAATTAGCAAGTGAGGCAAGGAGCTTATAAATGAGGCATGCGGTGAGTAAAACCTGCACCTGACATGTTCACTTCTTCGCCCATCATGACCATGTGTTGTGAAATCCTGGCCTTCTGCACTTCATAATTCCATGGGAATGGTTATTTACCCTCTCAGAGTGTCAGGTTGTTGTTGTTTTTTTTTTTTTTTTTTTTCAACCGAGAGTGATGCTTCCTGCTACCATTCCTTAGAAGTCACTTATTTTGCCGTTTCTGATATGCATTACACTGTTGATTGTAAAACCCCGGGAGATCTATTACACCTTCAGTACTCTGTGGCCTCAGGTACAGGCACTATTTAAAAATCATAGCAGATGAAGGCAAAGGAAGTGAATAAAAAAACGGTAAAGCTGCCATTAATTTGTCATTTTACAAGAAAGTTCTCTCTGGCAGTCACTTCACGCTGTCTGATAAAGTAGCCCAACTTTTCATTTTTATTTTACTTTTTACATCTCAATCTTTCGTGACTTAAAACTGATGACATCCGAATATTTTTCAAGCAGTTACTACATATTTATGAAGAACAGTTAATCTGTAGGAAAGGAGAGAGAGGAGGAACATCATAAAATTTTAGAGTTGGGTGACTTTTGGCTCAAACACAGTAGAGGAAACGAGACTTGGGCAGGTTACGCTACTTGCTCAGCATCAAATATTAGTTGTAATGAATTTTTTTAAAAAAGTAACTACTATAAAAATAACAACACAGCATGATGTCTTGGGAACATTCTTCTAAATATGAGGAAGGGAGCACATTGTAGTTCCTTCACACACTCTTTCTTCAGAGTATCACGGTGTGTTAGCATGCCCCACATTGTGACAAAGAACCTGAGGCAACCATAGTTGGAAATGCTCATTTGGGCTCATAGTTTCTCAATTTTAATACAGTGGTCACTTTGCTCTGTTGTTATATCATGACTGGAGAGCAAAGCTGGAAGGCAGGAAGCAATGAGTAAGTGAGGTGGCCAAGGATGAGAGGCTGAGATGTACCCTTCGAGTAAACATGCCTGATGATGATCTTTTCATAATGAGGCTCTATCTCCTACAGGTTCTTCCACCTCCATAGTGTCCACATAGTGAAGTAACCCACCGACGAAATCAGAGTCTCATGACCCAATGACATCCCCAAAATTCTACCTCCACACATTGCTTCATTGGGTACCAAGTCTTCAATACGTAAATCTTTGGCAGGCATTTCCAACCCACATCATAGAAACTGGCTATCTAGATGGACAGGAAGGGTGTCCCTCTAGGCAAGAAGATACCCTGCAGTATCCAGGTCACAGAGAGCTATAACACCCATAGGGAACACAGCACCAGTGAGTGTACAGGCTGCTTGGCAATCTGGGAGTTGCCTGCTGGACACAGATGGGAGATACTCAGCGGTTAGGGCCTTTAGTGTGGTCTGCAGCCACCAGTGCTTAAACAGAGCACATTCATATTGGCCCTTGCCTGGTTCCCACAGGTGTAGGGTAGACAGTGCAGCTGTAATGGGAGACCCCCATGGAGGATTGAAGGACTCTGGAACTTGTTCTTTCACTCTTTGGTGTGAGCTTTTGCTGTCTGTCTCATTGCTCTGTCTTGAACCTGTCTTACTTCCCATTTTCCTTGTAACATCCCCAGCTCTTCTTATCCTCTTAGCGTTAGACATGTGCTTGAGAACAGAGTGGGAAATCTTTAACTTAATCTATTCTTCTGTGATCAAGCCAGGACAGTTACTGAAAGTGTGTTGGAAAAGGGAAGGATGTGACACAACCTCCCTGTTCCCAATAGGAGGAACCTTCAGCAGTGCATAGCACAGGCCCCATAGTGAGTAATTATTCTACTCAGAATATCAATAGTGCTAGATCTGAGAATCCCCGGACTAACCTGAGACACTGATAGATGGAAGAGAGTTTGTGTTTTTAGTGCATATTGAGTTTTTTCAAATGCTTTCATAATATACAAATGATTATATGATATTTTTTCATTAATCACTTTAGGAAATGGATCCTAACGATAGATTGTCAAATGTTAAAATTATTCTTTCATTCCTAGGATAAATTCTACTTACTCGCAGCATGATTCCATTTATATGAAAATTTTAAGCACGCAAACCAAAATTACATATTATTTTAAATATTTAGAAGGATAATGGAAGTGTTAAGAAGCAAGCTGTAGGAAAGGCATGTGCACACTAATTTCAGAAGAATGGTTACCTCCAAGAATGGAAGAGCTTGAAAGGCATGAGGAGGTCTCTTTAACAGAGTCTTACCTCACTTTATTTCCTTAAAAATAATGTAGAGGCACAAATGTAAACATTTGTTTAATCTAGGAGAGGGTAAATGGTTATAGATTACATTATTTACCATAATTTTGGAGAATTGAAATGTCTCATTCAGAAAGAGAAACAGAAAACACAAATAAGGATAAAAATTATATAAGTGGCTAAATGTTAAATGTGAACTAATTGCCAGGTCTAAGTTTAAAAGTTAACTATGAATCTCCTCAAAGCCCAAGATATTGAGACACTCAGGTACTGAATTGAAAGTTCTTTTCCTATTAAGCACTATTTCCAAATATCCCAACATCTCTGAAAACAGAAAGTGCATTTGATTCAGTGTCCTGGGGATGGGCAAGGAGTGATACTCCAAACACATCTCTCCTGAATAGACCGAAGGTGACATGATGAGGGATGAGATGTGCATGCTGTCACCAGAGCTTTTCAGGGGAAGGGGAGACTTTCACACCTTTTCTTCTCTAATTTGCACAGGACAGACCTGTGATAGCTCCAAACACACAGTTACAAAGACCATGGTCTTCAACCACAGGACCGCTTTCAGATTAAGGTCAGAGCAACACAAACTCAGAGCATGCATGGCTCCCACATCAGCAGCTGGCAGGTATTCACTCATCTACCAGTAATGGCACAGCCAGGATGGCTTTGTAGTCTTCATGCTGTACATGACGATACCGAGGCACAGGGAGAGTACCTGCCTTTTGGAACATGTCTGCTTCATGTCATTTGTTCTTCCTCTTCCCCAGCTGAGCATTCATGAACTGATGTGATCTTGTCACTTTTTCCACATTTTGACCCTAATCCCCCTAAATTCTTGATCTGCTCCCCCTACCCCCCTACTACCCCTGCCCATTTTTCTTGGATTCTGGGATGGAGATTAGTATGCAGGACTTTGATTTAAGCTTTAAATTAGTGTTTGTCAGCAGGACAGGAGAGAAGTTTCAAACTGGGGAAGTAGCCTATAGCAAAGTTTGTGGGGCATTTTCTTAATGAATGATTCATGTAGGAGGACTCAATCCACTGCGGGCAGTGCCATCTCTGACCAGGTATCCTGAGGTGTAAAACAAAGCAAACTGAGCAAGGCAGGAGGAACAAGACAACAATCAGTGTTCGTCCATAGCCTCTGCTTCAGTTCCTGCCTCCAGGTTCCTACCCTGACTTCCCTTCCTTGTGAACTGTAAACTGTAAGCTGAAAATAAACCCTTTCCTCCCCAAGTTACTTGCAATAGTAACCTAACTAGGCTAGGATCCACCACCCCCTCCTGGCCTCCAAGGGTACCACACACACATGCATGCGTAATTAAAAACATTTAAAAAATTTCTTTTGTAGAAGGCCAGCACATGCTTATTTGTATATAGGGTTTGAATTATGACTGTAGTTGTTAAGACTGTTGCTTCCAAAACTTTATTGTAAATACAAGTCATATGGTGCTTGCTAAAATACGGTTTATAGAGCATCTCCACAAGTTCTGAGGTCTGTAGGTTCGAGTCAGGCCTCAAGAATCATAATACACCATGGCTGGAACTGGAGGCAGTAGAGAAAACAGACCGACTGAATGTTTGCAAATTTCTGGGTTACTACACCCTTTTTGTATAAATGAAAGCACAGGTCATGGTGAAAATCTCAATGACTGTGGTAACTGTGGTAAGCTGTGCCCAATGGGATACCTTTAAACAGGAAAGGCAACACAGTAGGGTTATGCAGGAAATGTGTTAACTAATCTGAAGGGTCTGGGGGCTGTGGCTTTTAGTTCATGCCTAACACAGATTAATGTTGATTTAATTTCCTATGTTCAGATGAGCCCCCAGCCGACATAAATACCAGCCCTGGCCTTCCGTGCCAGCTCCTTCTTAATTAAAGTCTAGAACAATAGACATGGTGAGTCCTCAGCCCTATAAATATAGGCATTTTATGCTGTTGTTCCAAAATTAATTTTTAGAAACACAACTGCTTCTTCGGGGAGAATGTAGTTAAGTTAAAAAAAAATAAAATGAAAAGAAGTAAGGAGGAAAATTGCAGGGCTACAAAGCTGTCCTTGTATTTACAGCAAAAATGTCCCTGCTTAAAGATCTGGTTAAAGCACGGGTCTCTCTGATGCCCAGTTAGATCATAAAGCTGGCCCCGTCCCTATATCATCACCATGTAGCAGTGCCTCCGGGGGGACCTGTGTTTTCTTACTCATGCAGTGCTTCGCAGCTGGACCGAAAATGCTGCCACATTATTTCTGAAGGCAACAAATTTGTGCTTTCGAGCTCTCACAGGATTTTAACTCTCCTGGCTGAACAGATTGACACAACAACAGATGGTCCACGTTGGATCCCCGCAACTACCTTGGATATTAAGGATTAAACTCCTTGGAATAACAACTAGTACATTAGGTTTTGTTGATTAATGTTTGAAAGACTTTGTGTGGCTCTGGGCTCTGTAGTAGATCTCTAAGCTTCTTCAGGGAACATGATGCTTGGCATACAGTGGTGCTCAGTTGGTGCCTAAGGGATAAGATGAAATCATTGGAAGTATCCACATGGGTACTTCCCCAGTTCTTGGTTGGCAGGCATCCGCTTCTCCTGGGCACAGACTTTGAGACAGAAATTAGCACACGTGACTTTGATTAAGAGGGGCTGTTTGAAATCAGTGCTTGTAGGGAGGACAGCAAATGTCTTTGAAATGGGGAAGTGGTAGGACTGCGATATAGTCATACAGACCACCAGGTATCTATCAACTCCCAGAGCACCAGTAGGTTTGACTCCCCCTCCAGCACACGGCAGGTGTGAGTGTGTAGTCATCTAGCTGTAGCTAGAGCTGTGCTGGGACCACTTATTGGAAACTTCGGTATACCCAGCCAAGTCAGGCTGTTTGTATTTGAGGTGAGAAAACTGGACTATTTTACTTCTGCTTTTATTAATCATTGGATGTAGACAGGCTTGCATGCTTGCATGGGCAATTTTACAGTAGGGTCAACAGATGAGGACTTTGTTATTTTGCTCTGGAAGGAGGTATGCATAACACCTATGTTCTGTTCTGGTTGTAGGCAGTTCCCTGGTTCTGGTGCAGATTTCAGTGTTTGATGGAATGTTTACATAACCCCAACATGCTTATGTTGAAATGCTGATCCTTAAGAGATGATGCTGGGAGGTGAGGGCCTTTTGTGTCATTAGGTGATGCTGTTAGAGCACTTATGAATAGGCTCAGTGCCTCCTCAACAGAGTGGCACAATTGAGCCAACTCAATTAGAACAGATGTAGGTGAGCCAGCCCCGAAGTTGTAAGCATGGGAGAGTGGCCCCCATTTCTCATCTGTCTTGTGGCATATTGGGTGGGGTAAATATGCCCTCCCCCCAACCCTGTTAGCAGAGGTGTGGGTGAGCCACCCCTGAAATCTTGAGCATGGGACAGCTGTCCCCATTTCCCATCTGGCAGACCAACTCTGCAGCTGCCCAGGCCCAGACCCAGGGTAATGACTTGGCCTGCCCCAATATGCACCCCATCTGTGATCTGCTGGAGTACATGAAGGGACCTGACCTGCAGATCCAAAGCTGCAGGATCTCCACAACATAGGGTACCAGCAGGATGTCCAGAGTCCCAGTATCCATTGTGTACTGGAGACCAGGGTCCTCGAACCAGAACAATGAATGCTTTCAAGTAGAGATGTATGGACCAAGGGGTATATTGTGTGACTTGTTGGGTCGCATTGCAGCTTCCATGATGAGAGTTTTAATTCCTTCCCCCACCTTTTAAATTTTTTTTCTCATTTTATTTTCTTCATTTTTTTCTCTTGAATTTTGTTTTATTCAAGGAGGGAGTACAAGGGTGGAGGCCAGATGTGAAGGGACAGGGAATGAATGGGATCAAGTAACATTATGTGAAAGATACATAGAATAAATAAATTTTATTAATAAAAAAAGAATCATCTTGGTGCCTTTTTAAGATCATAGCTCTCTCTGCTATAGGAAAACACATGAAACTAGCCAACTGCAAGCCAGTGCACCTTCATTAGGAGGCATTCATGCTCTGTTCTTGGCCATACCCTTTCCCTTTTTTATTAATGTAATATTTTTATTGATTCTTTGGGAATATTGTATCATGTACCCTGAATACACTCACTTCCTAGTCCTTCCATGTTCACCCCCAAGCCCCATAACCATCCCCCCAAAATAAAAATAGTAATAAGAATATAGAAAAATAAAGAAAAAACCCAAGTATAATTTGTGTTATCTATATACTCACTAGAGCATGGTGAAACTGTCAGTGGCTTGCCCCTTAAATAGGACTGAGTCCTTCCCCTCCTGCTTCCTGCAAGAAGCCATCAATTGTGGAGAGTTAGACTTCAGCATCCTTATCACAGTTTTACCTTTATTATAAAAGTCATATGAAGGCCGGGCAGTGGTGGCGCACGCCTTTAATCCCAGCACTTGGGAGGCAGAGCCAGGCAGATCTCTGTGAGTTCGAGGCCAGCCTGGCCTACAGAGCGAGCTCCAGGAAAGGCACAAAGCTACACAGAGAAACCCTGTCTCAAAAAAAAGTCATATGAAATATTAATGTTTGGTGGATGGATGAGAACATGTTTCTTGCTAAGAAAATTACAAAAAGAAGACAGCATTTTTCAGAAGATATTGGTCCCATATGCGATGTGTGCTGGGGAATTGAGGGTTTCTAAGATGAAATGAATTGACAGTTACATGGGCCCAGGAGTAAAGAAGGGACCATATGAGAAGCGGGTAATCCAGCTCACAAAATCCAGAGGAGTGTGGCAAGCCAACTCTAGCTTGTGTCTGCATCTTTTGTCTATTTCCTTAGGATTCTTTGTGGCTCAGAGCAGAGGTGGAATGCAAAAGGAGATGATATGCCTGATCCAGGAGATGGACTAAAGAAGTCCTCTGTGAGAAACTCTAGCCCACTGGGGGAATTCTAGAAAAGATGACTTGCATATTAGTGAGGGGTCTAGGAAGGGCAATGGAGAGTCCATGGGACACAGTGGAACTAGAGCTTAGCAAGGTCTCATCATCCGGGGACCTGGAACAAATATAAGGACACAGGACTATGTCTAGATAATCTGCTAGTGTACCCGAGTTCAGACACCCTTTCTCATAATAATTAGACTGAAAGCTGACTTTTTCCAGAATCTATTACATGGCATAGTTAAGGAAGGAGGGTACTCATGGGCTGGATTTATTCACCATGGTAGTTCTATTTCTTCTTACGTAGATGACTTTTGCAATTACTACTTATTCCACACTTTTTTCTTAATGTTCAGAGGAAAGTTTTGGTGGCCCCCACATTCATGTGGCCATCCTTTACTATCCAGCCTACTGGCCATCAGTGTTCTCTGTGATCTGCCCCATTTCCCTCCCATGCCTTCTTTCATCATAACGGTAAGTTATCCCAGCCCCTTCCTTCCCCATGCTCTTTCTGCACACTGGAAATAATCCTGCACTTTATCTGACTGTTTCCTACCCTTCCAGGTTCCTCCCGAGCTTGTCTTTACTTTTGGAATTCCCTTGTGACTTACGTTTGTGATACATCATGTAGTCTCTGCCACCATCTATCATTTGTCTCGCATATACATAGATCATGTATTCTTTGACACTATTTTTCATCTCTATGTGCTACTCCATAGATGACAAGGACAAGGTTTCACTTCATTTGCAACCTCCTTAGTACCTGGAATGAGGCTATCTTTGGCTTTGTGTTTTAAATATTACATTTCTGTGTCCCTACAGTCTGACTGCTGAGCTTTCTCAGTTTTCCTGACTTGAACTTTATACCTCATAGGTGCTCATTCTTCATTAATGTTTGAATGAATGAATGAATGAATGAAATTAAAGTAGAATGCAAATGGTTTATTGAATTGGTAAGTTCATCAAAAACTAGAAAGTGGACTGGGAATATGACTAAGTTGGTAGTGTACTTCACCACACAAGGGTTAAGACCTGAGTTTGAATCCCTAGAGCCAACATAAAAGGTGAGCAAAGTAGTGGGTATCTGTAATGCCAGCATCGCTACAGTGAAACAGGATGTATACATAGACAGGAGAGTCTATGACTATTCACAGGCTAGCTAGCCTGGTGTATACAGCAGGAGACAAAAAAGACTTTGTCTTAAACAAAATGAAAGGTGAGAACTGGTGCCTGAGGTTATCTGACCTCCTCTACATGCTCACTGTAGTATGTGCATTCATACTGACCCCCCCAACACACACACACACACACACACACACACACACACACACACGTGAAAAAAATATCTGATAAGTTCCCATTTGCTGCTAGAATAGTGTGTTAAAATTTTCTGTTAATGTACTCAACATAAGTCCAGTTAGACACAGAGAACAGTCTTGTCCAATCCCAATAGACTTGTTTATGTTGTTGGGCCAGTTGGGTTTAGTATTCCCAGGGACCAGACCTGCGCACTGGCCCCTGCTGCTGCCCTTTCTGTAGCCATCTCTCTTTATCTCTCTCCAGGTTACAGTTTCGTTCCCAGTGTGTCTGCTTTGTCATTTCATGTGTAATTAATGTTGCCCGTGATAAGAATTTCTTTGACAGGCTTTCTAGTCAGTGGGTTTTCTAGTCAGTGGAGAGAGCTAATTACCACATGCCTGCACTCTGGGCTTCCCTGTGAGGCCTCAGCTATGATACTGTGGAGGAATGGCTGGGATGGAGCAGCTTTCTGGGGTTGAAGCATTTTTGAAATTATAATAGTTTCTATCTCCAATGTGTTTCAAATGCAGCAATTGAAGCTGTGCTCTGAAATAGAGGGAATGTAGCTGAGGCTTGCTATTTCATTTCTTCCTTGGTCAGAAAAATCCCCAGTGCAGACAAATATCTCATCTAGGAATCTTTCTTAGACAGCCTTCAGTCCATTTTGCTCTTTATTTTTATTAGTAAGAGAAAAGAAATTGGATGATGAACAATTCTGAGATGCTACTAAACCTGTCAAAACATTTTTTCTATGTTTCAGTAACTCAAGTTCTCAGGCTGAAATTGGGGGGTATATACCAGCAAGAGTAGTAGTGTGACAATGCACTTGTTCCTGAGTATGCATGGGAAGCTTACCCCAGGATTTCTCACAGGTGCCCAAGTTCTCAGATGCTCCACCCCCTTCTATACAATAGCATATAGTATCTGTATATAATTGGTGTACATCTTCCCATGTAACTCTGGGTTACCTCTAGATGACCCAGAATGTCTAGGTCAACATTGATTATATGAAAATGGTTGTTTTGCTGCACAGTCTAGGAAATAATAGGGGGAAAACAAACTGGTATACAAGTTTAATACAGACATAGTTTCTAAAAATATATGTACATAGGTTTGAGAGACTATTGGCAGAATCCACTGATGTGCCACTTATGGATACTATGTTAAGTTTTATGTTATATTAAAAACTATTTAAGTTTTTCTGTCGTTGTGATTCTTAAAAATTACCAGAAGTAACTTGCAGAAGGAAGAGGTTTTCTTTTTAGGTTTATGGCTCTGTAGAGATGAGAGTCCATTATGGTGGAAGATATGGAAGTAAGCAACAGGTCTGGCCTTCCAGACAGAGAGCTCAGAGCTCATACATTCAAATGCAAGAACAAAGCTGATTCAACAGGAAGTGGAACAAGACTATAAACTCCCAAAGTTTGCCTCCCATGACGTACTTCCTCCTCCAAGGCTACACCTACTAAATCTCCCCAAATAGCACTGCCAACTGGGGATGAAGTGTTAAAATATCTAAGGCTGGAGGTGGGGTGGCATTTCTCTTTCAAACTACCATATTCAAATCATTCAAATACACCACAGGGGTAAGTGTATTTTTCAACTAGTTCTATGTACCATGAGTGGTATGAAGCACAGCTGTGTGTTAGATTATCTTACTCTTCCCATTGTATTCATTGTGTCAGCAAGTAACTAAGTTTCCCACTAGTTTCAAGAGTTGGAGGTAGAAACACAGGTCTCTTAGGCTCCAAAGCTTGTGCAGAAGCAATTTGGAATCCATTCTGTGGTGTGAGTCTCTCCAGTGGGCCTTCTTTTTGGCTTGCATTGAAATATCAGAGAGTCCTCAGAAAAACAGAATTTTCTTGGCTTTTCAAGAAAACATCCTGCTAAAAATGTGAAATTTAAAAACTTTCTTTAAATGTTAAATTTGGATGCAATTTTGGGGAGATTTTAATTCAGCTAGTTTCCAAAGTATTGCATTAGTGCCTCCTGGAACTGTGATTCACATCTTATTCAGGTTGGAGCAAGTTCATATGGAAACCTGGGATTCATGCTGTGTCATCCAGCATAGCTTGTAGCCACACTGCTGGTGTCCTCTTCCTCCATCCATAGCAGGTAGCTACTGTTCTTATTGCAAGTGCACCCATGAATAAAAATTCCATGACTTTCATCACTAACCTGTTCTGGTCCATTGTCGGGACTAATTTCTATCCTCAGAGAGATCAACAGTCTCCCCTTATATGAAAAACATCATTGGCTTCATAATAGCAGATATTTGCATTTGTGGAATTTTTTTTTCTTTGCCAAGTTACATTCATAGTTATCATTTGATCTTCCTAGGCAAGTAAGGCAAGTATTTATTTTATTATTTATTTAGCAAATGTTTATTGGTCTTTGTATTTGCATTAACTTGTAGTTTTCATGAGCTGGAATTGTAGGTCAGTTAGTAGAATGCTTGCCTAACATGCAAGAAAACCTGGGTTTGATCCCCAGTATTTCATAAAGTGGCTATGGTGATACATACTTGTAATCTAATCATAACACTCAGGAGGGGGAGGCAGGAGGATCAAAAGTTCAAAGTCTTCCTCAACTACATAGTCAGTTGGAGGTCAATTTGGGATACTTGAGACCCTGTTTCAAACACACACACACACACACACACACACACACACACACACACACACACACACACACACTCGCACTACAATAACAAACAAAAGCATAAAGACAAAATACTATTTCCCTTTTGTTCATGAACAATTTTTTTAAACATAGAATGCCAAATTTGGGCTTAAAAAAACATCTGTGTGTGATCTGGCATTTGAAGGGCTAGCTCTAGTCTCAGTTCCTTCAGCCATAGTTGGGAATAAGGCAAATGGTCCATAGGAACAGCTTGGCTATAAATTGCATCTCCACGACAGTTTGCGTGGTTATTAATCAACAAATGATGCCTCTCCCTTGGGAACATGATGTATGTTTCATTTTCTTTATAGAAACTCATTAGAACAGCACACAGAACCTCATGACCTGACCGTTGCCATGCTTCTCAGAACGGCATTTTCTCACCCTCCTGTGCCCCCTGTGGTGCCAGATCTTGCCTTTCTCTGTCACAAAGCTCTACACCCTCATGTCTCTCTTAACAGTACTACAGTTCTCAGCTTGATTGCTGGCATAGCTTCCTTTTCATTGGTATACCCCTTCACTAGAACCTCTGCGGAAGGCTCGCTTAGTGCCAAGTATTTCCTCTCTATTTTAATAATCACGGCCTTCCACTGCATATGTGTGTATGAATGTTTAATATTTGTGTCTCCAGCTGGGCTGGACACACAGGAGCAGATGCGCTTTTGCTCTTTACTGTGAGCTGAGTTCTTGTACACGTTACCACAATATGTCTGACTTAGGTCAGGGAGTGCTTCAACCGTGCCTATTGTGTGGATGGGTTAGAATACGCCTCCCTAGTGTTGGAACTTTGGTGTTTGGAATGAATAAACAAATCCTGCATAAAATTTCTACTGGTCGAGTAACAAACTATCATACATTTTGTTGTTTAAAACAACATCCATTTATTATCTCCTTGTTTCTTTGGTGCGGGGACGGGGGGGGGGGGATTACTGACATATCTTTTTTTTCTTCTTTTAGTTATTCATTCGTTCATTCCTTCATTTATGTATTTACTTTTATGGAGCTGGGGATCTAATCTAGGGCTACGTGCTTGCTAAGCAAGAGATCTAGTCCTGAGCTACACCCTGTGCCTAGTAGACTTGGCCAGAGCCTGCTTTTAGCTTCTTGAACTCAAATGCTTAGCTCACAGTCCTAGGTTCTTCTTACTCAGACACGTTGCATTTGCCTCAGCTTTTTCTTTTCTTTCTTTCTTTCTTTTTTTTTGCCTTTGTTTTTGCCTTTGTCTTTTTCAATCCTTCCTGTCATCACTGACATATCCTAGGGCTTATGATGTCACTATAACATGTATTTTAAGTCTCAAATGCCTGTCAGTTTGTGCATCCTTAGCTTGCCAAAGAGGGGGTAAAATGGCCTCTGCATGGAGCCCCTCTCTCACTTCTGCAGGTGTCATGGAATTTGGTAGATGGGCTCCTTTGAAAGGGAGCTAATGAAATTGGGGACTGTGTGGCCTTAACCCATTTACAATAATGGTCCTCTCACTCCATTACTTTGGAGTGGCAGCAGTTTGCATTAGCACACCAGTCCCCTGAGGAGCCGGCATACTGATTGAATGGGGCCCTCAGAACATACCAAGGAGTGAAGTGTGTCTCCTAGAGTGCAGCTGCCAGCCTCAATGGATGCCTACCTGTGCCTTGGGCTTGCCTCCTACATGCCTGGCAGTGCTTGTGCTCTGTTGCAGGAATGCTGAATCTTGTGTATTTGCACAAGGCCAGCAGGTTTCTCCACTAGGGAATCTTTACTATGGACTATGAAGTGTCCCGCCGCTGTCAGCCATTTGGTTCTTCCCATCCTCCTAGTGCAGACACTGACAGAGGACCAAGCATCCAAGGTTTTATTTTAGGGAAAAATATATATAGATGGTTCTTTCATCTGTCCTATTGTTTTTGTTAATACCACTTATACACTACTCAATTAAATCACTCCCTTTATCAGTGCCTGTATCTTACAATCAAAAATGAAAATTGATAATTGTATCTAGGTCAGATTCCTGCCATGTTGATCTATCCTGAAAATAGTATACTTACTCACTTAAAATATACACTTTCAGACCAGAAAGGTAAATATTTTGGAGATCCTTGTCTTAAACACTCTCGGCAGATGCTATATTAAAAACATCAAATTGTGTTTTGTTTGTGAGTTGTTGTTGTTGTTTTGAGTAAAGTCTCACTGTTGAGCACAGGCTAGCTTTGAACTCAGTATTCCCCTGTTTCAGGCTTCTAAGGACTACAATAACATGCATATACCATGAAACATTCACTACACTGTTTTTAACAAGACCACACTTCCACAGCCTTTGTGATAATAGATCCTCATGTATGAAACTGAGACTCATGGGAGCACATGGAAGGGGAGGACATTGGAAATGTGAGTTGAAGAATGCAAGAAAATAAATAAAAAACCCATTGATGCCTAAGATGACCATCTGCTGTAAAATATTTTTTTAAATGTGTTATATTTGTTTATGCTGTGGAACAGTTGTTTGATGATGCAAAGATGTGTTGCATTCTTTTATGTTGCATTTGTTTAACTCTGTGAAGCTGTGTTACTTTGCCTGTTTAAAACACATGATGGTCTAATAAAGAGCTAAATAACCAATAGCAAGGCAGAAGGGAGGATAGGCAGGGCTGGCAGGCAGAGAGAATAAATAGAAGGAGAAATGTGGGAGAGAAAGAAGAAAGCAAGAGAACAAGGAGAGAAGGAGTGAGAAAAGAAGGGACTAGCCACCCAGCCAGCCACGGAGTAAGAGTGAAAGTAAGATTACAGAAGTAAGAAAAGGAAAAAGCCCAGAGGCAACAGGTAGATGCGATAATTTAAGTTAAGAAAAGCTGGCTAGAAACAAGGCAAGCTAAGGCCGGGCTTTTATAAGTAGTAATAAGATTCTTTGTGTGAATTATTTGGGAACTGGCTGGTGGACCCCCCAAAAAGAGTAAAAACCAACAAACTACAACCCTCATCATATCAAACCCTGCAGGATTAAAGCATGGTGCTGGGGCCTGGGAAGGAATAGCTAAGCAAAAACAGGAGAGATGTCAGTTGTGAAGAGCAGGAAAAGCTGTAGTCAGAGATGAAACATTGATCCTAAGTCCAGAGACTGATAGAGGAATCAGCTTCAGGCTACCAAATATCAGTAATATCTATAAAACAGATGAATCACTCAGTGCCTGGAATCATGGAAATGTCTCCATGCCATGCCATTTCCCTTTGAGATATCATTCCTCGGTCATTTCTTCAGGGCTTGGACAATGATCACTGATAACTTCAAAACTGACCTTTAATAAGTACACGCTAGGGCTTTGGAAGGAGCTCAGTAATAGACTGTGTGCCTGGCATGTACAAGGCCCTAGGTTTGATCCTCAGTATCCTTTATTCATGCACTCATGAGCACACATTCTCTCTCTCTCTCTCTCTCTCTCTCTCTCTCTCTCTCTCTCTCTCTCTCTCTCTCTCTCTCTCTCATACACACACACACACACACACGCACATGTGCGAGACTCACAATGCTCTTTTGCACTGAATCTAAGTACTAGTCAATAGTATTTAATGAGTATTCCTCTGTGTGACACCCTGTAGTAGGTGCAGTGGTGTGCATGTTTGTTTGTGTCTATGTATCTGTGTTGCGCTGGCTAATTATGTCAACTTAACATATACAAGAGTCATTTGGGAAAAGGACACCTCAGTTGAGAAAATGTCCCAACAGACTGGCCTGTAGACAAGCCTGTGGTGCACTTTCTTACTTAGTGATTGATTGTGGGAGAGCCTAGCTCACTGTGGACAATGCCACCCCTGGATGCTATAAGGAAAGAGGCTGAGCAAGCCCTGACAGCAAAGCCAGTGAGTAGTGCTTCTTCATGGCTTCAGCATCAGCTCCTGTCTCCAGGGTTCTGCCCTGTTTCAGCTCCTGCTGTCACTTGTCACTTGGATGATGGACTGTGATGGGAAAGTTTAAGCAAAATCAACCCTTTCCTCCCTATATTGATTTGGGTCATGGTATTTTTTTTTTTACAACAATAGAAACCCTAACTAAGATGTGTGTGTAAATATGAGCTATGTTCCTGAGTAAAAACTTTTAGATGGAAGGCTAGAAGCCTGTTTCTCACTAGGATATATAAATAACCACGCTAAGGCATGGTTATTAAGACCACTGTGCAGCTAATCCCTAATTCTTTACAGTACTGTAGGAGAAAAATCAGTCTCAGTGACACTGAGGACGATTAGATGAGTCCTTGAGAAGACTTGACACAAATAGCTAACCTCAAATAATTTGAACTTTCATTTGCTAATATACTTCATGAATGTTCCTGTCTCAGGTAATGATGTTTAGCAGACCTTTAACCTAACAGTCAGAACAATTCAGAGTCAATTTGAAGTCTTCAATTTTCTCAAACTTCCAAGCTCCGTAAGTATTTCCATTTTGCCTTTCTGCCTCCAAATACCTCTAACATTCACCCTCCTCCCTATGTCCTGATGTCACAGTCTCAGTTGGGTTTCTCATTTTCCTTTGCCTGGTTTATAGGAGTAACCTCATAATGGCTTCTTCTTATAGTTCCAACCAACCACAGTCCATCTCTCATTCTGCTCATAATTACCCTCTTAAATCAGAGAGCCAGTTACACTACTTCTTGGTTTACCATCTTCCAGAAGCTTCTTTGTAATTTGTGGGATGAAGCCCTAAACTCGGTTCAGGATGATCTGGCCCGATCTAATGTTTGAATTTCACAGTCTTGCCGTCCTCACAGCTGGAGATGTATGCTTCACCTGCTGCCTCTGATATATCTCCCTCTCAGCCTCTGCTCCGAAGGCTCCGTTCTTCCTTTTATTTTTAGCAAACAGACACCCACTCATCCTTCCAGACACCTTTCTCTGGTTCACATCTGCATTCTCCCACCCCGTGCTCTGATCTTCCCTCCTCAACATTCAAATGCCAATTTGATTCTTAGTACACTGATAAAAACACTGGTGACAACTTCTATTAGCTGCCCAGGTGCCTGGCTCTGTGGGCACAATGATTACGGGGATTGTATGGGCTCCCATATCTGTCCATACACATCATCAGATGGAGGCTAATCATTATCCCATTATAAGCCCAGGAGGCAGGTAAGCAACTCCCATTAAGTTCTACGGCTACCAAAGAGGGAAGCACAAGTTCAGACTGAGATCTTTTCAGTTCAGGAGACCTGATTTATTGTTGCTTTCTACAGCTTTCCAGTGTTTGGTAATCTGAAAAATTACTGATGAATTCCAACTTCTTCCTTCTTTTTTATTAACTAATTTCTTTCATTTATTTTACATACTGACCCCAGTTTCTCCTCCCTCCTCTCCTCCCATAACTCCCCTTTCCTCCCTTCTATGCCCACCAATCCACTCCTCCCCTGTCTCCATTCAGAAAGGGGCAGGCCTCTCATGGGCATCAACAAAGCATGGCGCACCAAGTTGAGGCAGGACCAAGCTTCTCCCCTGCATCAAGGCTGGTCAAGGCAACCCAGCATGGGGAATAGGTTCCCAAAGCCGGTTCAAGTGCCAGGGAAAGGTCTCAATCCCATTGCTGGGGACCCGACAAACAGACTAAGCTACACAACTGCCACACACATGCAGAAGGCCTAGGTCGGTCCCATGCAGGCTCCCTAGCTCCAACTTCTTCCTTTCTACCAGTATTTAAAGCAGTGCTTCTCCATTGACATAGGTTGTTTAATTTTGTATTTATTTTCTAATAAAATTAATATATAATTATGGCATACAATATGATGTTCTGATTGTATGCATTGTAGAATGGCTAAATTTACCTAATAGACATATGCATTACCTTAGTAACTTACATACTTGAAAACATATGCAAAAGCAAGGCTGTACTAGTCCACTTTAAAAAAAAAATGGAAGTCTTGTCACCTGTAACCACAGCGAAAACTTGTTGATACCACATTAAGTGAAATAAGCCAGTAACATAAAGACATAGTCCATGAGATCTTATTTTAATATAGCCCTTACAAGTCAAGTTTATAGATGCAAAGAGGACTCCAGCCATCACATCTATTTTCTTATTTAAGAATGGTGCCAACCATTTATTTCCCCTTCAGTGAGAAAAACAAAGAAACAAGTTTTCATCCAGATGGCTTCAGCTGAAGCTGACCTTCCTCCACCCACATCTTCCTGAGCAGTACTATGCCTTGGGTTTCTTGCTGGGGAGACCTGAAAAGAAAATCTCTTTCTTGGGTCTCAGCTGATAGACTGTCTTAGAAAAGATCAAGAGAGGCTAGACTCAGGTGAGGAACTAAGAGTACCAGTCTCAGCCAATGTGTCGTCTCAGTTGACTATACTGGTTAATGTTTGCTAAATTGACACAAGCTTACACATATCTATGAAGAAGAGCTTTCAACTGAGGAATTGCTTCTATCAGGTTACAGGTATCTATGTGGGACATTTTCTTGATTGATGATAAATATGTGAGGGCCCAACCAATTGTGGGCAATGCCACTCCTGGGCAGGGAGAATGGGCTCTAGATGGAAGCTATCTGAGCAAACCATGGGGAGCAAGCCAGGAAGCAGCATTCCTCTGCAGTCTCTGTTTCAGTTCTTGCCTTGACCTCCCGCCCTGGCTTCCTTCAGTGAACTGTGATCAGTAAGTGTAAGCCAAATAAACCCTTTCCTACCCAAGTTGCTTTTTTCCAGGTGTTTCTAACAACACTAGACAGAAAACTAGAACTGGCCAAGATGATCGTGTGGTTCATTTGCCACTGTATTTTATGTCCACATAGTATTGTCTGACAGCAACAATTGATAATCAGTATAATCAGAAATCGAATGACACCTAGAGGAGGTAATTGAGCCCTGACTGGACTGTTAACCACACAAGCTATTTAAACTCTCTAGACTTCAGTTTCCTCCTTTGCAAAATGTCAACATTAATAATGAAATCCAAGATTTATGTGAGAGTGACATGAAAAAAAGACACATCTGTCCTGAACACTGGAAGTAATCCTGAGAGGTTGCTGCAGCCACATTTGTGTTACTTCAAGGCATGCCTGTCTCTTTCCAGTTGATAGCGGGAATGGAGCACTGAAAGGTGGATACAGTAGACTGACATCTTCCTTCCTGCTACTGATGCCAAATACCAAGTGGGTGTACACTAACCCTCTGCCAAGATGTCCGTTCCCTTCTTTCTGTGTGCCTTGCAGCTTTTATTCTTTTTATTGATTCATTCACCCTAAATAAAACTCCATCTAGAGCAGTGGTTCTCAACCTTCCTAATGCCAAGACCCTTTAATACAGCTCCTCATGTTGTGGTGATTCCCAACCATAAAATTATTTTAGTTGCTACTTCATAACTGTAATTTTGCTACTGTTATAAGTTATAATGTAAATATCTGATATTCAGGACATCTGTTATGTGATCCCTTCGAAAGGGTTGTTTGACCCCAAAGGGGTCGTAACTCACATGTTGAGAATCATTGATCTAGCTCCTTGCCAGATCCATCTAAGTTCGTGGTTCCTCCTTTAATTCAGTGTTGGCAAAGTTTTCCTATAATTACATAGAAATGACTGGAGAGGGAGCTCCATCAGTACTGTGCTTGCTCTGTCAGCACAAGGACTGAATTTAACCCCAAGAATCCATGGACGTAAAAGCTGTGTGTGACCGTGCACCCTTGTAACCCCGGTGCCTGGGAGGCAGGGAAACAGATTCAAGGGCTCAGTAGCCAGCCTGCCTAGACCGGCCTACCTGGCCAATTCCAGACCAGTGAGAAACATGTCTCTATAAATAATGAATAAAGAAGGAAGGAAGGAAAGAAGGAAGGAAGGAAGGAAGGAAGGAAGGAAGGAAGGAAGGAAGGAAGGAAGGATAGACAGAGGCTGGGGAGCAACAGTTGAGGTCATTTTCTGTCTCTGTATGTAGGAACACACACATACACACAGAAAGAATTATAAAACATTTTAGGCTGTATGTTCTCTCATATAGCATTAGGACAGACAGCCATAAACAGTATGTATCACTGACATACACTGAAATTTTAATTTCATGTACTTTAACCTGAAAGCTAGAAACAGTAACACATTCTTGAAGTTCTGGCTATTTGAGAGTCCAAGGCAAGAGGGTTGTTTTAGTCCAGGTATTCAAGGACAGCCTGGGCAACATAGCAAGACTCTGTATACAACAACACAAATAACAAAAACTATCTCATATACTGTATTAATTAGGCAATAAGCTGTATGTGCCCTCTGGGCCTTTTTTTTTTGTCAACCTCATTTAATGAAACTGTGGTCTTTCTCATCATACATGGTTAAACTTGTCATTTGTCTCATGACTTCTAGAATCTGCCCTCCAATCAAAGACTATGCACTTGATGTTGCCAAGTGGAATTTTAATGTGCAAATTACTAACTCTTATTATGAGGATAATAGCACAGGATTTGGAGCCAGTGAAATGATTTTTTCATTCTGAATTAGATAATGAGGCTCTGAATAAATACATGTCAGTATAACTAGAATGTTCTCTGTTTCTGAAGAAGCAATGCATCACCTTTAGCAGTCATGAGCAAGACTGTGAACAGGCAAATCTGTGTTTATTTTATCACCATTGGGCTGGACACATACAGGACTAAAATGCCCTTGCATGTTTTCCAACATGGAGACAGTGATTTGACTTACAGAATTCCATCAGGAGTGCATGCATGCCAAACCAATAGCTTGAAAATAAAAAGGGGGAAGCACATTTGTTCCTGCCTGTTGTTCAATTTCTCCATTCTTCCGAACTAATTATTCAGGCCCCACTACCACTTCTGGGCAGCAGCCTTGAAGCCTTGAAGCCCATTATGTCATTTTGAAAATGAGAGACAACAGCTGTCAGAAGCAGTATTTGATGGCTCTGAGCTGTTTCCATGTAGTGAGAAAAGCATGCTGCAAGATGCGCAATTGAGAGAATTTGCTGTTTTTTAAAGTATGGGCTCTGAGCAGCTCTGAGACCATGATTCTCCCTTAAGCTATTTTATACTAAAAAAACACAATTTTTTTTTCTTGAAGATGTAGTGGGGTACTTACTGTCAATAATGAATGCTTTTGAAACAAGACAGCTATAGAATTTCCAAAGATGGTGCATATAAAAATATCAAGGCTTTTATACAAGTGTGAAGATATTAATCTTTGATTATTCCTCTTTAATAAGTGCTAGATAAGAGAAGCACATGTGTGACCTCATATGATGTTATGTAGGTTTGCCATTTGTCACGACCAGTGTGGGAGTACATGGAGTAAAGTTAAAAACAAGACAACATTATCCAGCACTCAGGCAGGTAGAGTGATGAGGCAGTAGGGTTGCCGTAGCTCTGAGACCAGTCTGGGTTACATAGCATGGTCCAGGTGTTATGTGAGACTTTTCCTGGAGAGATGTGAGAAAACATCCACTCAGCACCCAAGACAGGACACCAATGAAAGACTAAAAGAAATGACTCTACCAAGATTCAATTAGATGAATCAATGATTTTATCAGTGCTACTTTTATAGAAGCATGAGTGAAGTGTTATATACAGGAGCATAGATGACCCAAAGGCAGATACATCACCAGGAACTCCACCCTAGCCTGGTTGATGACTACAAAAAAGCTAGATCCCTCAAGATCTGTGCATGACTCCACAGGTTAGAGAATACTCTCTCCCCAGAATTCATCACTCTTTGTATAACCTTGGGAAAGGAGGACCTTATAAGCCTTGATTGTTTCAGGAACATCCGGAGACATTTTGGTTATTTACATAAGAAATTCCTGAATCTTATGAAGCCTTGATCCAGGATGGAAATGTTATCATCCCAGGACAGCCATAATTACATAGGAAGACCCTGTCTCAAAACAGACAATATAGCAATAAATAAATTCATTATCATTTAATGTACTCACTGGCTTCTGTCATTTCTTAGTCATATATGATATTGGACTTCCTTATCCTTGGTCCCAAGGTCATTCTTTATTTCTAGTGTGGTGGTTTGAATGAGGATGTCCCCTGTATGTTCAAATGTTTGAACACTTGGTCTCCACTTGGTGACACTTTTGGGTAGGTTTAGGAAATGTGTCCTTGCTGGAGGAAGTATGTCACTGGGAGAAGGCCGTAAGGTTTCAAAGCTTCATGCCATTCCCAGTGTGCTCTCTGTTTCCTGCTTGTGGTTCAAGATGTGAGTTTCTTGGCTTCCTGCTCTTGGCTTCTCATGCTTCCTTCCCACCATCCTGGACTCACCTTCTGGAACCATAAGCCCAGATAAACCCTTCTATAAGTTACCTTAGTCATGGTGTTTTCTCACAGCAACAGAAAAGTAACTAATACACAAAGTCTCTGGATTTAATAGACCTGACTCATTCACTAATTCCTGGTGTTAATTTAATGCTATGTCTGCACTCCATTCATCCACGTACCATGTTATGTAAACCTTATAGCAACCTTTTGTGTAAGTGTCACTAACTAAATACTGGTGAATAGTTTGATGAAGTCAACGACAGAGGCATGTTTCAACCCTGACTCTGGTGGTCATCATTTATACTCTGGACCACGACCACACGAAACCTATCTGATTTCTCTTTTTTGAGCCATTGTTTCTTAAACCCAAGTCTATCTCAGAATTACCTAGAATATTGTAAAACCAATACTTTGGGTTTACTTTCAGTAGTTCAAGTAGTTCAGTAGCCCAAAGTCTTAAATTTCTAAAATGTTTCAGGATCAAAGATGCTGCTGATGGTTCCAGGACCATGGTATGTCTTTATATAAGGGTATTATTATTGTGATATCTGTTCAAGTGCTTTGAATATATATTATAATTATATATATAAAAAACCTGGACATAAATAGTAATATCTGAGCAATAGATATGCCATTTCTTGGGTACACATAAACACACACACACACACACACACACACACACACACACACACACACACACTAATGAATGGAACACCACTTCTGAGTTCCCTTTGAGAGGTTTCCCCTGCTTTCTACAGCTTGTTTGCCCCAGGGGAATATGGAGTACCTTTCTATGATTGGCAAGTTAATATTGTAACAACTCACCTGTTTTTCTTAAATGACATCATGAGGCACATGGCCCCGAGTGTGAATTTAGGTACACAGCTTTCACTGAATGGTGGTCACAGCCAGCCCACAGCTGGTGTCTACCAAACCAAATTACCTTTTCACAGGTGTTACCCCAAGTTCAGGAGAAAGTAGTAAGCATGACAAAGATGTTTGAAAAAGATTATACGATTTGCTGAGAGTGAAAGGAAGCAAGGGCTAGGCCGGAACTCTCTTGAATAAAGATTATTTTTCACAGGTGATTTTTGAAGATAAGAAGTCTTTTGAACTCTCTGTTCATTTGTAACCATCATCTCCCTTCATTCAAAAACTATTTTTTTTCACTTCCAGTTATAGGATGCTGTAAACACCTCAGATAGTTTTAAAAGATGGTTATATGCTTCATTACTAGTCTTTGTCTTTATTCTTGCTGCATGCATTGAACGTGTTATTAGCTATGGTGAACAAATATTTAGATTTCATGCATTCTCCATGATTATGTTAAAAAACAAAACAAAACAACAACAACAGCAATGCTTCCTTGCTGGCTAGGAGCATCCAATGCTAACTGCTCAGCTCTGGTCTATTACAGAGGAAGAGAGCTCTTAGTGAAGCTGCTTAGTGAACCACCAGGCATGGCTCTTCCCTTTGTTCTGCGGTCCTAGGCTTGAAGACTTGAGGCCTCATGCTGAACATTGTTAAGGAAAACTTTCCTGGTCTGGGGAAATGGCTCAGTTGGTAAAGTGCTTTCTTTGTAGCTATGAGGACTTGAGCTTAATCCCCAGAATCTAAAAAATGCTGGTCATGGTTCTACGCACTAGTAATCCCAGAGCAGGAAAAACAGCAAGGCAAGACTCTCTGGGGTTTGTGAACCAGGTTACCCTAA
>CABHPR010148350.1:0-18908 GCA_902168415.1 Peromyscus melanophrys | reverse complement strand
CCACATCAGGTGGCTCACAACTGCCTGTAACTCCAGTTCCAGAGGATTTGACAAACCCTTCTGGTTTATTTGTGTGCCTGTACTCATGAGCATATACTCCCAGCCCTCATGCAAATACACAATTTAAAAAAATAAAAAAATCTCAAAGATATAAAAATAAGGAAGAAGATTGTATGCATATTTCATAAGTCAACTCTCCTACAAATTGACATTTGTCTTTCTTCCTCAAATATTATGAGCATTGCTTATGATTTGAGTAGTGTGGGCATGGGGAATCCACAATAATTCAGGGGCATAAAGCAGTTTCTACAAATGTTAGATTTGTGGAAACATAATGGAAAATATGGATATTGAAAAAGTTAGATTTTACACAGATATGGAGTGATTTTTTTTTAGTAGTATTCACATGTTATTGAGCATTTGAGAGTAAATTAAACTTGATCAATATAATTGCATTTTAATTTCCTGGCAAAGACTGAGCATCAAAGTATTCTACGGCAACCCTTTCTAAAGGGTAATCTTTTTATTAACAAAAATTTACAGAATTTTTCATCACAAATACAGGTTTCAATTTATGGACTCTGCTCTAAGAAAATGGTTAGTTTTGTAAACTGTTTATTTTCTCAGTGTGATATCAAACTGGGAAGGTAAAATTACACTCTCTCCTATTTGAGCCCCAATGGCTTTATCCCCATAAATAAAGAGGGTATAAAGAATATATCCATGCCGGGCGTTGGTGGCGCACACCTTTAATCCCAGCACTCGGGAGGCAGAGGCAGGCGGATCTTTGTGAGTTCGAGGCCAGCCTGGGCTACCAAGTGAGCTCCAGGAAAGACGCAAAGCTACACAGAGAAACCCTGTCTCAAAAAACCAAAAAAAAAAAAAAAAAAAAAAAAAAGAATATATCTGTGGTAAAGAAATATCACCTTTTAGTGATCCCAGGTGATGCAAACATTACCTGTAGTTTGTTGTTGTTGTTGTTTGTTTTTTGTTTTTTTTTCAAAGTTTCCTCCTTCCCTGCTTTTTCTTTGCTGTGTTTTGAGCCAGAGTCATATTACCTATAACCTCTGATTTCTGGGACTAGTAAAATGTATCAAAAGATGAACGGAATATTTGGTAATTATGTCAACTTCAAAGTAAGAAACTTCTAGTAAATGAGTATGAAATGAAGGCTCCTTGCCGGGACCACTTTAAAGCCAGAATTAATATTGATGTTTTTGGATGCAAAAGTACTGAGGATATGGATTGCAGAAAATGATGTCTAAGATGAAGGTTTTATGTTTGAAGAATATGACTGCTACTAAGGAACATGTAAATACATTTTTAAAGTCAGCCAATTTAATGTAGATGTGGTTGCTCTGAGGTTTTTGAACTGTTCATGTTTGAGAGAAAAGAAGAGATCACGTCAGGGTACCTGAATCTGACTGAGTTTTAATCCTAGCATGCTTCAAACTATTGGGATTCTTTAAGCTTTGAGTCACTTAAGGATGCAACAGGGGTAACAATAGTTAGTGCCTCCTTTATGGGGTTTAGGGAAATAATTTGAATAGTATTATATATATATATATAATATAATATATAGTAATATATAGTATAATAATATATATCTCAAAAATATTTCATAAACTCTAAGGAGAACTATTTAGGGTGTGCATTGGCAAAATGGTTTGAGGGTCATTGTGGGTACATCATTACAAAATATTGGATGTCTTAGCCGATAAGGACAATGATGTAATGTGCACCTGTGTTTCTCAACTTAGTTTTCATCAAGCCTACTTATCTTACTGTATTTTTCCCAGAATTTTCATCTGAAAATATCTCAATTGAAGCCTACTTTATGCCGTCTCTGTGTCCCATTCCTTTGTCCCACCCAAGATCATTCTACTCTGACTTCATTTATCTAATGAAGGATTTGAGAGTTCATGACTGTCTTTAACTAGATGAAGGACATACCACCACCACGAAGCCAAATGAAAATGAACGAACAAACAAACAAGGGTCATAAACAGGCCCAAGGCTTCAGGAAATCTGTCACCTACAGAATTCCCCCTGAGTGTGGCTGACCCCATAATGTGCCCTGGAGCCTGGAGTGCAAAAACAGACAATAGGATTCATCTTCCACCTGCACTTTCAAAAATCAGTTCACCCTGACATTTCCCTGTTCTTACTACAAAGGCTGGTTCTTAGATCCTGCATAGTGCATATTCCTGTACCTCAATGCTGAGCCACAGGGTTTGGAACATCAAACTCTCAGACCAATAAAGATTTGCTTTCACTGTTTTAAGGTTGAATTAAGTCAACCGTTTATTTTCCTATGCTGGCTTATTCTCTGTACTAGGTCTGTAATACAAACAGATTCCTAGTCTTTCTGTGACTCAGTTTTCTTTTCTGTGACTATGGGTAGTAATAATTTTATGTATGTTATATTTTTGTCTTGCGAATTAAGCAGAAAGATTAAACATCTTTAAATTGGTTGCACCAGTGAATGACAGTTTCTAGACTCTACAAAATGTTCTGATTGCTGGTAGATGATGTAGTACAAATAGGCAGACATTTATCAAATGTATATTTTTATAAATTGTTACTTATTTGTCTTTCCTTCATAATGATGATGTGCGTGTTTTAAGATGTCTGGGAAGTGATACCACACACACTCATCACTTTGAAATATACTTATTTGAGTCAACATTAGTGCTTTGAGACTTATTCATGCTATTAAGTATAAGCATTTCATTTAATTGCTTTATAAACTGCTTAAGACATTATGAAAATTACCACAATTTATATATGCATTGTGCTATAAATAGATATTTGGGTTGTTTTCAGCTTGGATTTTTTTTTTGTAAGTAGGTTTACAATGAACAGCATTGGGTGTGGAACCATTATTACACATATTGAAGTTTTCCTGGGTGTTGTGTTCACACATGGAACTTCAGGGTAAGAGAACACACACCTGCAGCTTCAGAACACAGCTAATTGTCCTCAGTAGGGCCTATACTATCCAGTAACATGAGAGGATTCCTGTCTCGCTGCACTCCAGAGGAACTGTTGGACATTTAAAATAATACTCATTAGAATGGTCATGACATGCATTCCATGGTCATTATAGCTTGCATTTGCCAGATTGCCAGTGAAGCAGAGAGTCTTCTTAATTGGTTATTGACTGTTTCATATTCCTTCTTTGTGAATGGCTCATCAGTGTCTTTGTCCACTTCACCCCTGGGTTGTCTCTTTATTAGTTTATGGTTCTTTATGGTTTTGAATCCTGGTCCTTCTTCATTTATATGTTTTTAAAATACCCTTCACACACTTTGTCCAGTAACATTTTTTACAGGGTTTTCATTTGAATAGATGTTTGGTGTTTGAATGTAGTCAAATATATCATGTTTTACATAAAATATTATATCCTTCCTACAAAAGTCTTATGCTCAAGACCATCTGTCTAGGGGTGGCACTGCCCACAGTAGGCTGGGCCCTCCCACACTGGTCACTAATCCAGAAAATGCCTCATAGACTAGCCTGCAGACCAATCTTATGGAGGCATTTTCTCAGTTGAAATTCCCTCTTCTCAGATGACCCTGCTTGTGTCAAGTTGACAAAAAATGCTAATCAGGACAACATCGCCTATCATCTATTATGTGTATACACATGTACATATGTACATATGTGTGGAAAAAGATATATACAACCTAAGCATAGTACCTATCTGCTAAAACCTTTCCACTAATCCCCTGTTGTTTATAAGAAAAGAACAAATTTTCTCAACAGTAGAGATAAAGTTACATGATTTAATTCCTTCTTACCTATATTTCTTGATCTCTTGTCATTGATACCTATGCTTCACACCTTATCTGAAAAGAGCAATCCATAGGTCTTAAACTTGTCTTGATGCTTTATAGCTGCAAATCTATCTCTGTGACAGTCCCTTGCAAGACTGCTCAATCTTGCAAGGTACACTTGGCATATTACTGCTATTCTTCAAGACTTGGTTCTGGTGTTTTTCTCTTCTCCAGGAAACTGTGGTGACATAATTCTGTCTATCTTTTCACTTATGATAATGCCGCCACTGCAATTATTTTTTGTACCTGCCATCCACACACACTGCCAGGTTCAACTTGGGTACAGGGTGCCTAGTATCTTGTGCATGCCTCTATAAAAAAAAACTACATGTAACTACTTGTTAATCTTCCTTCTAGGTTGGACCACAGTTCTAAATTTCAGTACAGTGTTTGATAACTAAGAAACACTCCTTAATATCTGTTGCATGGAGTAGGAGATATACTTAAGGGATACTCATTAACACCATTCAGACAGTGCTTCCTTTAGTTCTAGGAGAACAGGAGGAATATTTTATTTAAATCCTTATGATGTTTACATTGTAGTGGATTCGATTCTGTTGAGAAATAACAACAGACAAATTTTAATTCAATCTGTGAGGGTAAAAAGTGAAATTCATGAACAGAACTGGTAAATTTGGCACATCTTCTTCTTTAAAAATGTTTTAGAGATTCATTTTATTTTATGTGTGTGTGTTGTATTCATGTGTGTGTGAGTGTGAGTGTGTGTGTGTGAGTGTGTGTGAGTGGTATGTGTGTATGCGTGTGTGTGTGTGTGTGTGTGTGTGTGTGTGTGTGTGTTGCCTGCATGTATAGTATAATCATCTTGTGTGTGCCTGGTGTCCATGGAGATCATAAAAGAGCATTAAGAATATTTAGTCCTATGGAACTGGAGGTACAGATGTTATGAACCCTGGCTCTCACATTCTCAATTTTCAATGTCAAAGTTTTATGACGTGTTTTTCTATTATCAGTGGGATTTTTGGCAAAGATTGTTGTCTGCTACAAGAGTGTCTAGTTGCCTAGTCCTGTGTTTAGTGGTTCCTGCTTTCTTTTATGTGCCTTTACTAAGACAGAACAGAGTGAGAAACCAGGTGTTCAGGGAAGGATGATCTGTAGAATCTTATCAGGATGTTATATGAAGTATCTATTCAGCAGTTTGGGACTTCCCATCTTTGACTTTCAAATTCTTCAGCAGGTGACAGGAGGAACCTGCATGTGCCAGTCTCTCCTGTTATCTAGCCTAAGATAGTCTAACATCTCAGAAGGGTTAATGTTGCATTGGATGAGTTTCATGATTACAAATTTATGTAACCAGATAATGATCCTGAACTGCAACCTGAAGCCTGTGTTAGGGACTCCTAAGAGAACGAACATTAAGCTGCCTCCTCTCTGGTGGGAGAGGAGCAGAGATTAGGCAAATGAGAACCAAAGCAAAAGAAGCAACTTGGAACAGCCCCCAGAACATGTACATAACTCCATCAAGTAATCTAGGGTTTCTGATTGTACTGAACATGTAATTTAATGATGCTTTTCAAGTACTTAGCATTGAAAAAATATCTCAAGGGCTCCTGGAGCAGAAGCAGGTCTTTTAAAGAGTGGGCTTGATATTCTGAACATAAAACAGACATCATCTACTTGAGACTTGACTTGGAAGTCTGGCCCCAAAAGGTCAGTTAAGTACAAAACTAGGTAAGACTATTAATGTTAGTATTTATGGAAAACAGATTGAGTTTATGACTTTTAGTTCACTGTGGTCCAGGCATGTTTACCTTCACATGGGATGGAGATGAAGATGTTGATGAAAAAAATATCAACTTGTAACTGAATGCCAAGTTAAAAGATACCTTTATCATAACACTTTGGTTTTTTTTTAGACCACACACATAAATAACAAAATATTTAAAAAGAAGAGAAAAAAATGTAAACAAACATATTCTTAGATGGGGTTCCCAAGAAACAGTTCTTAAAGACTCTTGTTTAAAAGAAATGTTAAGGCAGTTCAAGAAAGGTTCGGGTCAAGTAGGTAAACAAGAATGTTGTGTGCACTGGAGAGTGGCTTCCATTTTTTTCCCATGAGGAACCTGGAGTACATAGAATGTACAACAAAGTTTTTCCCACATCTTTTTACTAGCACCAGTTAGTTTTTTTGACCAAGGTCTGGGAATAATGTGACTCGAGATAAATTAATCCCAAATATGGCCCCTTAGCTTTTGAGAAAACTACAGATGTAGGAAGGTTACTGGCTGCCCTACTCCCTGGAAGCAGGCTATACAACAGAGAAATTGATTTGCAATCCTTCCTCTGAAACAAGGCATACAACCCTTATTAGCTAGACATCATATACCTAGTGAGAACAAATGTCCTTTTCTCAAAAACACAAGGTCCCAGAGAAGAATCTGAACAAACTGGTTTCTCCAGTTGTCCCCCATGCAGTTTATGACACAAATATTATGATATGAAAACTATGTGTCCTGCATTGTCTATGAACTTGTTGGCGTGTGTATCATTAGATCATACCTCTCCTGTTCAATGACAATCTTCCTCAGCTACCCATTTCTACATCAAACTTGCATACTTTATTGCTCATCTGATTCCATTTCTGAAGGCTCTGATGTTCTGTAAAGTTTGTTATATAAATTGATGGGGTTTTCTCTTATTCTGCAGAGTGAACCCTAGAGGCAGGTCCCTTTTGGACTAAGGTAACTCTGCAAAGAAAGGAGGAAACAAAAGTAATGTTATCCAGTCAACAATTAACCAGACTTGTCCAGCAGGTAAAGGGGACATGATGCTGGGCGGTCCCCAAAGCATCTACTTGTCTGCCAAGTAGATTTGTGTGTGTGTGTGTGTGTGTGTGTGTGTGTGTGTATGTGTGTGTGTGTGTGTGATCATTACTTTACTGTGTTCAATTCTCATCCTATTTATAAAACATAATATTTTTCCCATCACAGTTTCCCGTCTTTGTTGCCTCATGAGTGGTGAGAGATTTATACAGAGAAATTTGCTTTTTCAATTTTATGTTCCTGAAATCAGCACAGGTACATTTTTCCCTTTTCTTTTTCTTTCTTTTTTTTTTTCTTGAGACAAAGTTCTGTTGTGTGGCCCAAGTCGGCCCCAAACCCCCAATCCTCTTGACTGCCAAGATTATAGGCATGTACCAGTATGCAAAGCAAATTACTTTCTTCCTAATTTATGATTGCAGGAATTCCAAATTTCCAGAATTACATACTTTCATCACAAATTTTAAGCTGCTAAAAATATGTAGCCTGAACACTCTATGACCTTTCCTGAATATGTATGGATACCCTTAATTCATATTTTAGTTTTTCAACTCATGGCTACAGTTCACTCTGTTAAGTCCACATTAATTGTATCACATGACAATCATTTAAAAATACATAATTTTTTTAGCATTCTTTCTGTCATTAATCAAGACTCCAGAAGGACTATAATAATCTTCTAGGCTTCCACAGGCTCTGATGTCACTCCTGAATCTTGGCCTTCTCTTTCACCATATGGAATTCATGCCACATTCTTCTAATGCTACTGTAATGTGTAATTGAGATATTTGCCCTGCTGCCAGTATTTTAACATAAATTCATTGAGAAGTCAGGCAGGTGTTGGTCCTTTTTTTTTCTGGTGCCTCATAAACCATCCATATCAAAACTGAACTGAACTAATTAGGGCTATAATTTATGTATGGCCAACTAAAGAGTTTTTAATGGTTCATAACATATTTGTCAGCTCTCAGAATAAGTCAGTGAAAACCAGACGGCCCAGAGGATGATGCTTTGGTTGGCTCATGCTACTTGATAACTGCATCCCAAATTCAAGGTTAGCTCCTCTTGGCCCATACATTTCTCTTAAGATTATAATTTTTATTTTATTATCATATTTTGTACATGACAACATGAACTCTGAAGTGGGTGTCACATAGTCTGATAGTTTGATTTTTCTTGCCAATATGTCACTATGGAAACAATTGAGAGAAAGCAACCAGTATGTCCTCTTTCTAGTTACTAATTTTGGATATGGTAACATAGAGAGAAATCAACAACCTGATAAAATAATGACTGCAGAAAGTGATTATTTATTTTATAGCAAGAGAAATATAAACCCTAATTAGTATATGAAAATAGCTTATTAGTTAATTCAATAGTCCTGAACATCAAGAGTCAGTTCAAAGATAAGTCATTCATAAATATAGAATTGGACAGTACCTACTCTTAATGATATTGTTCTAAGGTACTGAATATTCTAACACAGAAAAAGACTTCTCTGTCAGTTACATCTTATTTATTGGCATTTATTGTTTATTTTAACTAAAATGAAATATTAAGTGCTGAAAATGTCTGTTGTTCTTTCTTTAACATGATAGTTAACCTTCATTGTCAGCTTGGCTAGATTTAGAATCATCACAAAATATACTTTGAAGGTGTTTTTCTGACAGGTTTAACTAAACAGAGTTCTCAAAAGATGAAATATAAATGGTTGAGAATCATTTTAGGAATGTTCAATATCCTTAGCCAGCAGGAAAATGCAAATTAAAACTATTTTGAAATTTCATCTTACCCCATACAGAATGGTCCATGTCCAAACTGCAATTGATAATTGCTGGCCTGGGTGTAGATTGTGGGGGACACTTATTCACCACTAGTGGGAGTTCAAGCTGGTATAGACATTATGGAAATCAGTGTGGAGTTTCCTCAAAACACTAGGACTACGTCTAATATATGACCCAGCTGTCCCTCTCTTGGGCATACACCCAAAGGATTTCATATTCTACTACAAAGATACTTGTTTCATGTTCATTGCTGTTCTATTCACAATAGGCAGGGAATGGTAGTGTCTGTAAACAGATGAACGGATAACGAAAATGTATATTTATACAACGGAACACTATTCAGCTATTAAGAAAAATGAAATTATAAAACTCACAAGAAAATGGAGGCAAGTTGGAAACATTATTCTGAGTGAGGTAACAGACCCAGAAAGACACGTTTCATGCTTTCTCTCATTTGTGGATGTTAACTTTGACTCTTCAGATACATGTGTTTTATTTGGAATAGAAGTTAAGAAATTAGTAAGGGACCATGGCTGGGAACTTTCAAGGGAGGGAAGGTATAACATGATGGTATAAATGGTTGAAGGTATTAATGGAACTGTTTCACTTCTAAAACCATGAGCCAGAACCCTTTTTTACTTAAGTAGATTTTGCCATGTATTTTTTCCATATAATAAAATAGTGATTACAACAGTAAGCGATATCCATCATTTACTGGGAGTTTCCCATGTGACAGATATTATACTTCGTGTTTATATAAAATATTATCCACTTCTTTTGTTTATTTTAAATTAAAAATAAATTCTTCTCTCATACAATACATCCCTAGCATAGTTTCCTCTCCCTCCACTCCTCCCAGCTCCTCCTGACCTGGCTTCTCCCCCAGATCTGCTCCTCCTCAGTTTCCCTTCAGAAAAGAGTAGACCTCCAAGAGACAACAACCAAACATAAAAAAATAAGATACAATAAGACAAGGCAAAAGCCTTCCTATTGAGGCTGAACAAGGCAACCCAAGAGGAGGTGAAAAACTCCCAAGAGCAGCCCAGAGTTAGAGAAACACCCACTCCCACTGTTAGGAGTCCCATGAGAACACCAAGCTAACAGCCGTAACATATATGCAGAGGACCTGAGAGACCCATGCGGGCCCCATGCTTGCCGCTTCAGTCTCTATGAGACCATATGAGCCCTGCTTGGTTGATTCAGTGGTCCATGTTCTCCTCATGTCCTCCATCCCGTCTGACTCCTACAATCTTCCCTCCCCATCTTCCATGGCATTCCCCGAGCTCTGAGGGGATGGACTTGATTGAGACTTCCAAATTAGACTCACTCTCTGCATACTATTATGCAATTCTTATTTCAATTTTATTGTTTTACATATAAGGAAATTAAGGCTCAGTGATCTTAAAACCTTTCAAAAATAACACAGTTGAAAGTGAGGGAACTTAAATTTATCTCAGCTATATTTTCCTTCAGAGCTCCCATCTTTCTAAGACAGTATCCTCACACCCTAATTTAAGAGATGGAATCACATTTTGTTAAATCCATGTTGTTGAATTTGTGTTTTAGGATATTGCTAGGAGGAAAAAAGAATGAAAATGGAGAGTTGTGGCCAAACCCTGGGTGAGTTCTGGGCTGGTTTTCATTGACAGCTGGATCAGAGTATTTGTTTTGTTTTGTTTTGTTTCATGGACATCCATAAATTCATAACTTTATAATTTCAGAACTCAACATAAGTTCAGGTCACTTTGAGGCCATGGTGGACAGAGGCAAGACAATCCCTCTCTGTATCCTTCCTGGGTCACAGCACAAAGGACAGTGTCTGGGTTACAACTCAACCAAGTATCTCCACCTCTCCCAGACAGTAAGACTGGCTGCTGCTTTACTTACGATTAGCCTAGCCTCATCCCTCTGCTTTTTAGATAAAATCCCTCAGCATCTCTAGTCATAGATCTTCCCCTACTTCTTGGCAGCAATCCCATACAGACCAAAATGACAGCCTTAACCACTCCCTCCAGCCACACAACAGAAGTACAAATACTGTAGCAATTCCCTCTTACCCCTATCACTCTGAGATAATTTGCAGTATCCATTGGTGTGGAATACACTGGTTGTAGGGAACCAAAAATTCCAATTTTCCTTGACTATAGGCATTGTCTTTACACTTGTGGGAACACATTATAAAGCTTTTTGTTTATTTGTGGGGTTTTTTTGTTTTGGCTTTTAGATAGTATCTCAGGTAGCCCAGGCTGGCCTCTAACTCATTCACTATGTAGTGGAGGCTAGCCTTGAAATACAGTTGCTCCTTCCTCTACTTCCTCAGTGTTGTGATTACAGGCCTGTGCCACCATGCTTGCCTGAAAATCTCTTCTGCTCATGCTGCTTTGGGGCTTGGCTAAGTGTTGTTTAATAGCCTGGCTCTCCTTGTTTAGAGACCAGGGAAAGAGTCTTGGACTAGGAGTTTCTGGAATAGGCCAGATCTTTCCATTTCCATCTTTACAGACGATGAGATCTCTGTGGCAATGGTCCCTTACTTCCATAGCAGCAGTAGCAGAGAAGTAGCTCAGATGTGTGAGCAAAGAAGCAAGGCTAGGCTTGGCATGCTCAGGGGAGTTTGGGATTCCTGGGCTCTACAAACTTGATGGGGGTCAATGGTTAGAATCATTGACTGTTTTTTCTTGTACAGCTTCTCTTTCCATGTCTTTATTTTCTTAATGAAGACATGACTACTCTGAAGAGACTTCTCTCTTTATAATTGTCATATAAAAACGTCCTTTTGTGTAGCAAGAACACCAAGTTGTATAAAGTCTACTATCCATTTGCATAGTTCCTTGGAAAATGGGTCAACACACTCATTTGAAGAAATGATACTTTCTAAGCCACAACTCTGTACTGCGTACTCTTTGAGACACAGAATAGAAAGACAATCATTTCTGTTTGGCATGGCAGAGTGTAAGTGGAGTGCCAACAACACAGGCAGTTGATGGTAAGGGATGGATCCTACGCAATATGATTCTGCTCCAAGCGCCAAAGCTTGTCCTGTGGAGGGAATAAATAAATAACACTGTCAGGTAAGCAGTGATGGAGGAATTTAGGAGTTTTCAGGTTTTGAAACTAGAGACATGTGCTTACTCATTAAACCTTGATGCCATGAACTTACTGTGAACTTAGGCAACTTCTTTAGTCTCTCTTTTCTCTTTATAATAGCACTTTTCACTTTAGAAGGTAATAATGAGAATTAAAAATATTTCACCTAAGGCTACCTACCATTATGGCCATTCAGCAATTGTCAGTTGTCATCTTAGATCCTCAGCATTGTTACTCCTCATAACTTTAGACCTAAGCTCAGCTATAGGTTCTCTGTAACCAGGAGGCTGGGAAAGACAAATATAACTTCCAAGTGGAAATATGGAATACGGCGTTATTCCTTATTCAATAGTGATGGGAAAAGCTGTGCTAAGAGAGAGACGCTAGCCTGACACAGTGAGCCAATATTTGGCAAAGCACGTCCCTGCAGAAGATATGTGCCTCTCAACTATAAACTACTGTCCACATTTTGGAGTAACTTTTTACTGTAACAAATTCTAGCTAATTGGTATTGATGAAACAGTAGATATATAAAAATTCATATTTATGATTATCAGGTAAACATTGAAAGAGAACATGGAGGCAATTCCAAAGAGAATGAGAATGTGAATTTATCCCCCAAATTGAGTCAAATAAACAGAAAGTATGTTTACATCTGAAGTCTTTCAGAGAAATATCAGGAACAAATGTAAGGAAGTGGTTAATACCTTTTGTGATATATATTTCAAGTAGCTTAGACACTAAAGAATGGTCTGTGTTCTCAAATATCTTACAAAGTTAGACTTGAATGTCATCAGAAATAATCATAGTGGCCCTGTCTAACAAAAGTATAATATATTATACAGATGTAAATCATACATAAAATTTAAGATTTTTAAATTAAGAAGAAAGATTTTAATATTTTATTTAAAATTCAATATAAAAGCTCAATCTGCAATGAAAATAAAATATTATAGTCCACATAAGTTTTTCCATATCATGTGAAGTCTAGTGCATAATTTAAATTAATTACAACTTTTCAGTTTAGACTAGTCTGTTACAGAATGTTATTTTAAGGTGTGTTACTTTTGTTTATGTTGTGTTTGTTGAACTCTGTGAAGCTATGTTATTGTGCCTGTCTAAAACACCTGATGGTCTAATAAAGAGCTGAACGGCCAATAGTAAGGCAGGAGAAAGGATAGGCGGGGCTAGCAGGCAGAGAGAGTATATAGAAGGAGAAATCTGAGAGGACAAAGGAAGAAGTAGCCGGAGAAGGAGGAGGACATCAGGGATCCGCCACCCAGCCACGCAACCAGTAGTGGAGTAAGAAACAAGGAAAAGTACACAGGAATAGAGAAAGGGAAAGGCCTAGAGGCAAAAGACAGATGGGTACATTTAAAATTAAGAAAAGCTTAGAAGAAACAAGCCAAGCTAAGGCTGGGCACTTACAAGTAAGAAAAAGCCTCCGTGTATGATTATTTACTTGGGAGCTGGCTGGTGGGTTCCCCAAAAGAGCAAAAACAAAGAACAACACTAGTCTCGTTTCAAATAACAACAGGAGCTACTTATTGCTAGGGGGCTATTGTACTGGATAATGTGAGTTTAAAGAGTGGGCGCGGAGGTGGAGGGCTGAGAGAAATATGGATTAAATTCAGCCTGCAACTTTCAGTTATTAAAAGATAATAAAAGGGGAAAGTTACTGTTCGGAGCCTTACTTTCTTCTTCTATAAAATGAAAATGATATCTTATGTTTTGAAGGAAGGCACAAAAATGTATAAAAAGATTATTAAGCTATTTCTCAATGAACGCCATATCCATTGATTCCCTTATCAAACAAACATTTATTTTTTGTTCTAATACTATGTTGGCTCTCTTTGTGGGGGGTGGGGATTAATGAAATAAATTCTCTATCTCAAATGACTTAAGACTCATTTGCCCAGAATGAAAGGATGCTGGACAATTTAATAAAACAATGAAGATAAAAGTATGTTGGGTTAGTAACCCTGGCCTTACAGACTCCACTTTGTCCAACTGTCAGTGGGCCGCTTACAGTTCTTTATGAGTCGGCTTCTTCTTTTTTTAGTGATTTTTTAAAAATTTTATGGACGTTGGTGTCTATGGGAGGGTGTTGGATCCCCTGGAAGTGGAGTTACAGACAGTTTTGAGCTGCCATCTGGGTTCTGAGAATTGAACCCAGGTCCTCAGGAAGAGCAGCCAGTGTTCTTAACCACTGAGCCATCTCTCCATCCCCATGAGTGTGCTTCTTACTCTACAATATTTGAGATAGCAAAGAACAATTTTACGGTGTTGTTTGGAGGGCCTGATGTGGTCATGTGAGAGGAGGTGCTTTTTAAATGGTGAAGAGACAAGGAAATGCTCAACATTACTGAGAGCTCTAATACAAGGACTTGAATTTTATTGGTTGTATTGTTTTTCCATGGTCTAAGCAAACAGCAAGAATATTAGAGTTCCTGAGTTGTGTCATTTTTTTTCTATTCTGTGACTTGTCACATTTACTTTTTTTGATGTCTGTTTTTCCCATTTTGTACAAGAAATTAAAAAGAGCATTTGGATTCAACATAAATTTGTATTTGTATAGATGTGAATATATGATATATGTATATGTGACATGCATATGTGTATTACATATAATATACATATGTGTGGCATGTGTATGTGTATTAACATATAATATACATGTGTGTGGCATGTGTATGAACATATAACATACGTGTGTGTGTGTGTGTGTGTGTGTGTGTGTGTGTGTGTGTGTATGACATATGTATGCACTCTGGAACTGAGTTCCAGGGAAGCATTAGCCTCTTTTGGAACCTCTCTTTTTAAGCCTGGTTCAGTATGGTTTTGTTCTCTTTATGAGAAGCATATAACATACTTTTCTCTTAAAGACATGCTGAGAGCTAAAATAAAGTTCCCAAGCTCCCTCTTCTTTCCTTTGTCTGAAACACATCTGTCCTTGCTGTTATAAGTAGCACTTGCCCAAAACTCCTTTAAGAGAAACGTTTGCATTGTTAGTAAACTATGTCTCCCAATCCCAATTCTCAGGTTCCCTTCTATCAACGCTTAAGAAGTCAAGCTGGTGCCTGAGCTGACAACCAAGAGCTCTGGGAGAAGAAATAAAAGACATATTTTTCCTGCTAGAAAAGGTAACTTTTCTTCACTGTTCATCTGGAAAGCAGCCTTTTCCCTTTGTTCTCCAATTAAACATGACGGGAGTGGTTATTCAACCAAAAGAAACACAGACCTGTCAGACTCCCTCTCCTGCACACTCTTCCCTGAGATTGTTGTGATATCTGAGACATGCTGTCTGCAACAGATGCTTGCCAGCCTGGGGTACAGACTGGTCTTCTGAAGACTCCTGGGGAGCCTTCTACTACCCTGAGCAGCTTTGCTGGGTCTGGACTCAGCTGAGTGATTGCTGATTCAGGAAGAAAATTGTGTCATTAACTATCTAACAAGGAGGGCAGGGCTAGCTTTTATTAGGTTGGTGTAATAGAAGAAGCATTAAACGAGGCCTTACCTCTTCTCTCTGTGGTCGCAGGAATGTAAAACTTGCTACACAGATTCATTAAAAACCCTATCTTATAAAGAAGGAGTAAAAGGGGGTTACAAAAGCTTTGGCCATGAATGTGCTGCAGGGTTTTTAAATAACTAGCTGAACTTACTCTCATTCACCTTGTTATTAGGTCATTTAAAGTAGAGGGACAAACCAGGGGTGGAAGGCATATGTAAGTGGGGATTTGAGGGGTAGGTGAGGGGGAAGGTAGGAAATAGCAAGCTTGCACATTGCTGTTTGGAGGGCAAGCATAGCTATGTGGTTTCTGTAGGGCAGCCAAAGATCAAGCGACGGACTTCAGATTTCAGACGCCAAAGTAAAAGTAAAAGAGAGTCAGTTGGAATCACAACACTTAGCTTTTAGGCCAATGCCAGAGAAATAAAACAGACAAGATTGTCATCACACACTTTGACATTTTACATTTTCCTGGAGGAGTTGGAATAAGTGTCAGTTTCTGTGCAGTGGGAGAAGACTGGACTTTTAAATGGTACACTGGTGAACTGTTTTAGTTGGAAATAACTAGGAATCCATTGTATCTGCCTGTGACATCATGGTGCAACAGGAAAGGAGGATTGGACAGATCACAGCTGCAAAAACCCAAACCAGAAACCCAGCACTGTGTATATGTGCGTGCGCACAGAGTTCAGACAACTAAACCAGTTACATGCAGTTTATCTTCAAGACCATTTCCCTCACCTCTGTGATGAAAGGAAAGGAGAGGCCAACTATTTACAGGATCCTTATCACATGCAAGGGGCATTTCTGTGGACTTCGTATGCTTCATTTAATTGATTCTAACACTTAAAGTGAGTATTTTAATGGTGATGAATCCATATGTTGTTATAATCAGTGATATATTAACATTTTAATTTCTGATGTTTTTGCCTTTTGCTTTTAGCAGTATGTAAAATAAGTGTGGATCATTAAACATGGTGTTTTATGGCATACAAATTTGGATATAGAACCCACAACTTACAGACATGAGCCTGCAAAGCTAGTGCATCCTGCACTCCTGTCTCTCTTAGGAATAACTTTTGGGTACCAAGTGATTTCAAGCTTATTTCAGTCTTCTGAGGCCTCCCTATGAGGACAGCTTTGGACTACTCTTCAGTTACTATGGTCTGACTCTGACCACCCCCCACTCATATAATCTTAATTTCCAAGGTTATGGCACATAATGAGTTCTTTGGGGGGGGGTTGTCCTAAGTCATGAGAGCAGAGCTTTCAGTGAGATTAGTGCTCTTACAATGCAGATGCTCCATAGACCCATGACCCTTTTACCATGTGAGAATGCAGTCAGAAGTTACCTGTAAACCACAGGGAAACCCCCATCAAACACAATCTTTGCTGTGACAGTGACTTTGGAGTTCTGAGAAATAGACTTCTCTTCGGTAGAAGCCACTCATTTTACCCATATTTTTTGGTATTTTGTTTGAAGTAGCATGAATTGAATGGAATATGCCAGAGTTTGGCTTACTCTGTATTAGCATTCCCAATCTTTTTGGTGATAGAAACCCTTAATTATCACAAGATTCATTAAGAGCCACAAACAGCTTCCTTGAGTATGAGATATATCTGTTAATGTCTGCTGTATACAAAACTAGCCCAAGACATTCTAAAAAAAAAATCACAAGAATAGACAAGTAAATTAGCTTTTAGAACAACCTTTTTGTCACCTCTGTATAACTTAAAGGATAGACCAATCACACCTTTGTTTTAGTGTCGATGTGATTTTAGCCCCAGGAATCTTGAAGGAGTCTTGGGGATGGAGGGGCCTGTCACTGAGTCACACTTTGAGAACTGCTGCTCTGGGGTCTTCCTCCTCCCTTTGGCAGCTGTAAAGAGGCTGTTGTTGGGGTCTTTGGTGGTTGTTGAGTGGTCAGGATGAGCGTGTATCACAGCCTGCTCAGTGCACATTGCAACCATAGTCTCTGTTAGCAAAAAAAAATGCCACCCCAATTAACCTTTCATGGCCCATGCTTCATAAATCAATTGGCCTGAAAATTACAATGATGTTCACTTCCAAGGCTTAGTAAGGAAGGAACAAATTGTTATCTCTAAAATGCCAGAGTGAAATACTTGTTGTGGTTATAAATGACAAAATGGAAGAGACAATAGAATGCACTGAACTATTAGATCATGGAAACCTTTCTGCAAGTAGGCAAGGAAAATGAGTTCTAGAAAGGTAAAATGAAGTTCTGACCATCACCTGACAAGAGAGGTTGCTTCCCGGTCTTTTGAACTAGAACGATGTCTTTGGTTTTCCCCATCTACATGATTTGACTATTTTCTGTCTATGCTTTAGAGGAGGAGGCTTAATCCTGACAACACAAGAGGTAAAGATCTGCTTTGCTGAAAGGAAGACTTGTGAGAACAATGTAGAGCGTGGGGACAGACAGAATTGACTCTGGAGTTTTGCCTTGGAAGTGTTGGCCAATAGGTGTAGAAGTCTGTCACCCCAACAGAGACTTCAGGAAAGCAAGGAGGGGCACACTTCCATGAACATGGAGAGCCTGACTGCAGGCAAAACTGTATGGTGAGTTGGGATTTACTTTGTAGATCCCAGGTCCCCTTTTTCCTACTTTCACCTTCTCTTGAATTTTACAATGGCTATAGACACAAGTATTAGGTTCTATTTTTCTGCAAACTTAAATGAGTCATATTTCTACAGCGCACAGTCTAATCTTGATTCTTCAACTATCTTCACACAGAGTTGGACGAAATGGGTTTCTATGCTACAAAGCCCACAGTTTACTGTTTTCTTTGTACTTAACTGTGTACCTTTTTGTTTCATTAAACTCAAATTGTGGCCGGTGAGGTGGCTCAGGAGATCAAGGGCCTGCTGTGCAAATCTGATGAGCTGAGTTCCATCCCTAGAATAACCACCTACAGGTGCAGGGAGAGACTGGCTCCACAGAGCTGTCATCTGACTTTCCACAGGTGTCCCATGGCACATCTATGTCCACATATGTGTTCCCCCTTCATTTATATACACAATAATACATAAATAAATAATCCATCAAATATTGTACCACATTATCTTCTAATGCCCTCATAAAAATTAGAGAAGAAATAAAAAATTTCCTGTATAGCGGCAGGCACTATAAGCAAGGCACGGCGAAGTTAGTACAGCATCGCTGATCTCCTCCACGGTTCACAATCAGCAGCATGCTCTTGACCTTACCCTCCTTGAGAGCAAAGACACATCCCCGAAGCTACTCAGGACTGTCACTTCAGCCTTGTCACAGAACAAATCCTCCGATCAGAGTCCTTAAGTGCTCAACACTGTTGCCATTAAAAGCTTCGGGACTTGGAAGTCCGGGGCTTCTCTCACCCTTTCCATGGACTTGTACTTCTTCTCATCATTCAGCTGGCTAATGATCCCCTTCCAGCAGGTGTAAATGAGTTTTCACACTCCAACCTGGCTTTTGTCAAGCCTTTAATGCAAGGAGCTAATGAGTGCGATTGCTCTGAGTTTTCTCCCAAAAGAAGGGTAATGTCTAACGGGTGATATACTGACAAGCTCACGCTAATGGTATTCTGTTCGGAGGTGCTGAAGAGCACTGAGAATTTAAGAAAGATGAACCCCTCAAACAAAAGCAGACTCAAACATATTAAGCAGCTCCGTGCCAGCAGCCTAATTCCACTACATCCACACAAGAGCTTGAAGCCACTCAAGCATATCAAAGAGACCTCAGAGGCAAGGAGGAAGGAGGCAACTGCCTAGTTAAAAATGCAAGCTGAGCCTGGAGGCTGCAGGCCCAGCATAGTAAATTGTCCTGGCTAAAGAGGGTGAAGTCAAGGAAGTGGAAATTGATCAGACCAAACATTGAGACTTCAGCATTTCAAGACGCGGAAAACGCTTGTACAT
>CABHPR010148349.1:0-42414 GCA_902168415.1 Peromyscus melanophrys | reverse complement strand
TTTTTTTTTTTTTTTTTTTTTTTTTTTTTTTTTTGGTTTTTCGAGACAGGGTTTCTCTGTGTAGCTTTGCACCTTTCCTGGAACTCACTTGATAGCCCAGGCTGGCCTCGAACTCACAGAGATCCGCCTGCCTCTGCCTCCCGAGTGCTGGGATTAAAGGCGTGCGCCACCAGCGCCCAGCTATATATGGTGTTTTAATAAAGATGGTATAATAATAGGTAATTGGGAGCCCACACACTTAAAAGTATAAGAGGATGCTGTCTTTAATCCAGGTGGAGATAATGAGAATTGGTTGGATTACCAAATGTATCTTTTCTTTTTTACATGTTTTTTCAAGACAGGGTCTCACTATGTAGCTTTGGCTGTCCTGGAACTCACTATGTAGACCAGGCTGGCCTCAAACTCACAGAGATACCTCTGCCTCTGCCTCCTGAGTACTGGGATCAAAGGTGTTAGCCATTGTGCCCAGCTACCAAACATATTTTGAATTTTGAATTAGCAGGATTTGCAAAGTGCTTGAGATATGAATTGTGAGGGGAAAGGGAGTCAGGAGCTGCTCGTGTGGTACCAGCCTCCAGTCCCAGCACTCTGCTAGGAGGAAGCCAGCTGGGCCTGTGGAGTGAGATACTGTCTTAAAACAATAACAAAATGACTATTACGTTTTGTTTTCAGCAACTGGCATTATCCTTAGCTGAGATTTACACATGTCTGGCTTGGATGTTTATTGAATACTGTGTATCTCTGAACTGGAAGAGAGAGTTTAAGGGAGGAAGGATTTCTGCTGCTCCTTGTTTCAGAGGTTTCTATCAGCACACTGGCTCTTTTGCTTCTGGGCCCTCGGGTGAGGCAAAAATCCATGGCTGGAGCATGTGGAGAGCAGAGCAGTTTTCTCCCTGGAGTTGGGTGAATCAGATAGGGAGACAGGAAGAACTCGGGCCAGACAGACTCTTTATGTCACACCTGGTGGAGTGACCTAATTCTGCTTCCTCCAAACAAGTTCCACCTCCAGGCCCACTGTCCAATCGTTAATCCATCCGTGTGTTGATCTTGATTAGGTCAGAGCTCTTGTGATCTAACTAATCACATCTCAACCATCAGATCTACCAGCTGAGGATCAAACTCAGTGGGGAGTTTGATGTCAGAGCCAGGAACAGTTGCTTGTTAAATTAGAACATGGTAATTTGTTAGCATGTTGCTTGGGTTATAGGCTATTAGGTTGAATGAAACCACCTAAGAGTAGATGAGGTAGACAAAAAGAGGTCTGAAGACTGAATAAGCTTTAGCCACTCCATTGTGTCAAGGGGAGAGATAAGAAAATTCTGAGAGTGGTAGTGTCCTCTAGGAGACTGATCTCAGGACGAGTGGATCAGCTGTGAAAAGGTAAGGACTGAGAAATGAACTAGATTTTCCTGATTTTTCCTCTCTCTGCTCACTGCTTCTCTCCTACTCCCTTTGGTACTTGAGATAGAACCCAGAGCAACCTCATGAACCACTGAGCTATATCCCTAGCTAAATCCTCTTTCTACTGGTTGCTAACCTACAGAAATATAGGTGGAGCTGGGGTAGAGCATTGTTCTGCAAGCCTGAAGGCCTGAATTGGATCTGTGGAACTCATGTAAGGTGGAGGGAGATAAACTAACTGCACATGTGGACCATGGCACACCCACCCCTACCCCCACGTCTCAGGCATACGTAACAGTAACACAACAATATAGTTATCCAAACGTGCCATCAACCTTGCTAAATTACCTGATGAGTTCAGTACTCTATAATGATAGTTCTGTATACGTATTTCTTTTTCTTAGAACATTTTTATTTTTTCCTAGCTTTTTGAGACATAGCCTAGCTGTCCTGGAATTCACTATGTAGACCAGGCTGGCCTGGAACTCACAGAGATCTGGCCTGTCACACCTGGCTTTTTTCCCCAAGAACTTTGATTTACTTTCCGGCCTGCATGCTGCCTGTGACCTCTGGTACAGTGTAGTAAGGAAGTGAGTGTAGCAAGCACCTGCTTTTCTGTTTGCAGAAGGAAAGCGTCAGCAGGTTACAGCTCAGTGGAGGCATCCTAAGTGCCCTCATCAGTTCCTTCTACTTCCGGTTTGTGAGTTAGTGTGAGCACCTGTGGGTGTTTTTTCAGATCGGTGCTCTGTGCACAGTCGTTTTTTCCCCTTTGTTTTGTTAATACCAGAATTGTATTGATTGAATTTTCAAACATTAAAAGAGTCATAGTAATAAATTCGTGCCTTGCATTTGTCTGTCACTAATGTAACTGAAGTGGTTGAAGTTTACATATGAAGTGTCCAGAGGGCTCTCGTGTTAAAGGCCTCGTCCCTAGCTGGTGGACATAGACTTAGAGAGGTGATCGGATCACAAGGGCTTTGATGTAATCAATGGATCTGTTCACTGGTCAATTCATAATTTGGCATTAATTAAAAAGGGTGGAAACCAGGAAGTGGGTCCTGTTTGGAGGAAGTAGGTATGAGTAGGGAGGCAGCATCCCAGTGAAGGTTGTCTCTTCACTTCTCACTTCCTCCTCCAGGAGCCGGCAGGAAGCAGCCTCCCTGTCGCTGTGTGGCTGTCTGATCGGCCTCATCATAGGGGCATAGCGCTGGAGCCATTTGACAGCCGCCGAACCCCGACACCATGACTCACAATAAATAATTCCTCTTAGTTGATTGCAAGTGTTTTGTCCCAGTGACAGAAAGAGCAGCTTGTCTGTTACTGTCTCAGTATGTTTGCGTTAGTGAGACAATCCAATCGTTTACTAATGTGGTGTCTTTGCGGGTTTTGTTTTCATGGCTTGGCTCACTGACCAGTGAGCCCCAGGGCGCTCCCTTCTCTTTCCTTCTCTGCTCTGGGATTTAAGCAACTGTACTATCCCTAGCTTTTTATGGGGTTCTGGGGACTGAAGTCAGGTCCTTATGCTGGTGCCTCAAGCTTTTTTCAGATTGACCTATCTCCCCAGCTCCAAGACTTGGTCTTGTTGACTTATTGATCACTTAAAAAAGTATGTTGCTCAGGTTCCAAGTGTTTGAAGGCTCTCCTGTTGTCTTTCTGTACTGATTTCTGGTTTGTTTCTTTGCAGTTAGAGAGCATACAAACTCTCAGTTCTTTGAAGCTCGTTAAGACTTGTTATGTCATGGAGGTTATGGTTTATCATGGTAAACTTCTGTGTGCTTTTGAAGGAATGTCTGTTCTGCCACTGTGGAGAGGAATGTTCCATGAATGTTGTTGACTAGATCCCTAATTGTGGTGTTGGCCTCTGTATTCTTGGGTACTGTCTAGTTGTTCTACAAACTGCTGATAGTGTAGTACTGAGATCTTGACTAAAGTGAAATTTGTTTACTTTTCCTTTTAGATCTATGAGTTTTTATCTTTGCTGTTTGTAGTTACGTTTTTGATGCATAGACATTTAGTGTTGTTATATTTTTCCTGGTGGATTAGTCCTTATTATTACACAATGACCTCTCTTTTGCCCTCTGATAATCTTTGCTCTAAATTCTACTTATATCTGATATAATATATAAAAAGTAATTTCCTTTAATTTTAATTAATTTAAATTTAGGCACATGTGGCTGGTGGCTATCATTACTGGAAGGTGGAGGCAGCTATGACACAAATTTAATGAAAAGGTAAATTTTATAGTATGTTAAGATGTCAAAGGCAGCGAGTTGATTAGCTGGAAAGGGGAGATTGAGATGGATGGAGTGGGATAGTTGACTTTGAATTGGATAGTCAGGAAAGAGATTCTTGAATATGACACCTGAAGAGAGAACACAAATTTCAGAGTGAGAATTACCAATGCTAATATCTTATGGGAAGAATATTTCAAGGCTGGCAGGAGGCAGGCCATTGAATGAACTTGAGCTTTTACTCTGAATGTAAAACCCTGATCCACACTGACTAGGTTTTGTGAAGATTACTGTGACTGATATGTTGAAAATAGACTCTAGGGACTGTGCTGCAGTGGGGACAAGTTAGGGGACAGGAATGTAGGAGCAAGTTAGGGTAGATTTTGGGAAAAATATCAAGGCATTTAGTTTTGGAGGTTTTAAAGAGATGATTAATTTTAGAGATGTTATGTTGGAGCTGTTTATTAGACATATCCAAGCAGAGAAAACAGGTAGACTGTAGATGTACTCCAGATCCACAAGTCCGTCCCCTTGTGGAACTTAACCCTACGGGATATGATAGTAGGCACATTGGTAAATAAACGTAAGTGAATAACATACTAGAAGACAACGAACAGGAAAGAAGAAAATCCAAGGAAGAAATGAAGTATGGTTTTTGAGGGGAGTGCGGATGCAGCTCAGTTAGTAGAGTGCTTGCCTAGCATACACGAAGCCCTGGGGTTTGATCCTGGCACCACATAAAACTGGAGGTGGAGGCAGGAGGATCAGAGGTTCAAAGTCATTCTTGGATGTATAGGGAGTTCAAGGTCACCTGGGCTACATGAAAAGATTTGTTGTACTGAATTCACAATATGGTCACATTTGAGTAAAATAAGGTGGTGAGAAAATCCATTTTATAGATACCTGGTAGAAAAGTGGGTAGAGGGAGCCAAAGTGTAAAGGGTCCCAGGTCGGAGCATGGCTGAAACGTTTGAAGAGGAGCAAAAGAGCCAGGAGGCTGAATGTGCTTCACGTGGCAAGAGCAGGGACAGTTAGGGGACGGTGGGACCCTGATGGCAAGGGTCTGCGTGATAGGCTACTTTAATGGTGCTCCATCCTGAGTGAGATGGGAAGTTAGAGATGGTTAGCAGAAGGAAGGTGTCACCCAGCCTGTGGATTAGCTGTCACTGCCGGTGTTAAGTAGACTGAAAGAAAAAGAACGGAAGTGGAGTGATTGGTTAGTCTGGTAGTGCAATCTAGTAGAAAGGCTGTGATGGTAAGTCTGGGGTGACGGCAGTGGAGGAGGAGGAGCACTTTTAGGAACTGCATTGCCAGGTTGTCTTTCCACCTGGACGAGAGGCGAGGATTGTTCCAAGATTTTGACCTGAGCATCGAAGGTTAGAGTTAGATTAACTGAGCTGGAAGAACCAGGAGAGCAGGTTTGAAGGGATGACTGGGGGCTCAGTCTCGGACATGTCAAGTTTAGGATGCCTATTAGATATCTGAGTGTAGGTGTTCAGTGGGTGTTCTGGTCATGTTTATGGGCCCTTTTATGCCTAAGAGATTAAATAATGACATTAAAACAGTACGTTATTGTTTAGAACTATGTTAGGCTGTGTTGTGATTTTAGTTTTAGCGTGCCCAACCCTGACAAAACTGGAGTGCTTTGGGGATAAACTGATGTGCTTTGGCCTTGCTGCCAGAGTCAGTGGTACTTAGAGTTACACAGAGATGTCATTCCATCTTAGAAGTGGAAATATAATTATGTAGTCTGAGTATTTTTACTTGCTTTCTATTTTAGGTCCTATTACTACTGGATTTGCAAGATTTTTAATACAATTTTTTCTTTGAATTATGATTTATGTGTCAAAAACCTTTAAATTTTTTTAAAAAGGGCAATATTTTAGTTTTGGAAGTCAGAATGCCAAGGAAAAGGAAAAATCTTGGGGGCAATCCTTTTCGGAAGACTGCAAACTCTCAGGAAATTGTCGTATCCCGTGTTGCTAGTCATGAGGAGCCAACCACTACTCTTCCTGCCAAGTGTGAGACAAAAATTGATCAGGAAGAACTCTTCACCAGTATCTCAGAGATGTTTTCTGCTCTGGATCCTGATGTAGTGTATTTGATGCTTTCTGAATGTGATTTTAAAGGTGAGAAAAGTTTAGTTTGAATCCTTTGCATCTTATAAGAAGACTTCATGTTCTATACCATGATGAATAGCAATGCAGAAAGATGATATTTTGTTTATCGTATGTTAAGTATCTCCCATAGACAAAGATATTAAGTTTGGTATCACTAGAGACATGAAAAATAAAGATGCTTTCCACTGTAAAGAAATGTACTGTTGTAGATGTAAGAGGCATGAATACAAATAGAATCTCTACTTTATTCTCTTTTATCTCTAGACAGGTTGGTGCTATTAACATCTTTGAGTTTGTTTTCCTTATTTGTTAATGAGAAATAATAGTATGTATCGTATAGGGTAGGACTTTTTGGTGAGGATTAAAGGTTTATTTTGTTGTTTGATTTTGGTAAAGACTTCAGTATAGTGTACTATAAATAACCTGTAATAAATTGTTTAGAAGTATGTTTGTAGGCAAAAAGAACTCATAAGTTGCCTGAGTGGATAAAAGTTAATATTGTTTTTGGCTATGGTTATTATAAGATAAGATCATTCTAGATTTGAAGGTCTTGCTAATGCCTGGTAAACTGACATTCTACATCTTTGTGTGAGCTGTGATGTGATCATGTCTCTCCTGTTACGATATGTACCGAAACTCAGGGTTCATTTGGTGCTCAGAAATGATAACAGGTAGTGTGCTGTAACTAATATACTTATTTCCTAATTTTGTTGTCTTTAAAGTTTATTTGTAGAACATACATATGTAAATCAGTGGGGAATTACAACCATATTATTCTATGTCCTAACAGACTCATTTCTCTTTTTCAGGATCTCCTGTAGACCTTCTTTATAAACACTTGATGTTATGAATACTTTGAATAATAGCATTGATGGCATTTTATAGTCTGCCTTTTAAAACTTAGTATAATGAGGAAGTTTTCAGTGCTCTTACACATTTCTCTTTATAACAAGCTTTATATGTTTCTTTGGGTGGTTTCCCAGTGCTCCAGTGAGTTGTATTCTAATTTATTTATTTCTATCTAAGTTTCTCATGAATTGTATTACAAAGAACATTTCAGTGAAAGTGGCCTTTTGTTTCTTTTAGCTTCTCTTCTTAGGCCCAAAGCTTTATTTCTTGCACCACAGGTTAAGAATAGTTTTCTGGCTAGGCAGCGGTGGTGGTGCATGCCTTTAATCCCAGCACTTGGGAGACAGAGCTAGGCAGATCTCTGTGAGTTCGAGGCCAGCCTGATCTACAGAGTGAGATCAAGGACAGTCAGGGAAAACCAGAAAAATAAAAAAAAAAAAAAAAGTTTTCTGGGGCTAGAGAGATGACTCAGTGGTTAAGAGCACTGACTGCTCTTCCAGAGGACCTGGGTTCAATTCCCAGCATCCACATGGCAGCTCACAACTGTCTGTAACCCCAGTTCCAGGGAACCTGATACCAATGTACTTAAAATAAAAATTAATAAATTAATATATTAAAAAAAAGAATAGTTTTCTGGTCTTGGAAATATACTGCTAAATTACCTACCAGTGAGGTATGCCGGTATGTAACACCACCACAGCCTTCTCAGCATTGTGAATAATTCTTTGAAGGTTTTCATAGGAATAAAATTGTGCCTTTTCTTAAATTTTTAAAATAAAGAATAATGTTGACTACTTTTATAGTTGAGGTTTTCTCGTATTTCATATAAATTATTCATTTAGTTTTAGGTTGTTTTTATATCATAGTTATAGTTTTCTAGCAGCCTGTTTAAAACGTCTTTCTAGTGATAATTACCTCTGTATCTTGGCATTTTACTTCATACTGCTGTTCTTTATAAATATGCTAGTTCTCTGGTTGATCACTTTTGGTTTATCTGCTGTGTAGGGTTTTGGCTTTTCTTCCGTTTGCTTTTTCAACCCTGTACTTTGTTTCGGTGTTTTGGCTTCTTGTCTTTGCAGTTTTGCTCTGTGCTCCTAACTGACCTCTCCGCCAGGCTTGCCCTCCAACCCTCTTTGTTTTTCTCTTAAGGGAACATTAACTGGGTACTTGCTAGGTGCCAGTCCTTGGGCACGGCACTTTTCATGGATTATCTCATTTAACCCCCACAACAACCTGTGAGGTAGGTGTTTTTATTATCCCCGCACTACAAACAAGGTCAGCTTGGGGAAGTCAGCTAGCTTGTTTGAGTGTCATACCAAGCACCTAGAGATTTAATGATGGTGTTCTGACTCCACAACAGAGCTGGGTCCTGTGTACTATGCTTTTTCTGTGTTTATCTTCCTTTAGACAAAACAGTACAAAAAGACCTCCAAATTTCACTTGCTTAAAGATTCCCCCCCCCCCCCCCCAGGGTTTCTCTGTGTAGCTTTGGTGCCTGTCCTGGATCTCACTCTGTAGACCAGGCTGGCCTTGAACTCACTGAGATCTGCCTGCCTCTGCCTCCCGAGTGCTGGGATTAAAGGCGTGCACCACCACTGCCCGGCAAGATTCCTTTTTTCTTGTGGTGCCTGTCATCAAACCCGGGGCCTCAAGCATTCTGACCAGCGCGCTGCCGCTGAGCAGCATCCCTAACTCTCCATGTGGAAACCTTACGGCGCTCTTACTTGTGTTACAACAAGAGCTCAGCATTGGAGTCAGACCCAGCGGCCTGCTCTATTACTGCATCCCTTGGGTCCAGTTCCTGATGCTTCGTTGAGCCTCAGTTCCTTCATGCTTTCTAGGATGATAGATCTTCAGTGTTAATGGAAGACTCAGTGAGGTGATCTGTAATGCTCCGTGCCCAAATGCTGTGGCTGGTAGTGTTCCTTCCTACCTTCCCTTAGAAAACCAAGTGTGACATCCAGGACCCTCTCAGTTCTACTCAGTCTCCTCCAGTTTCATATCCCTCCTTTATCTATTGCACAGAACCCTGGGAGCTAACTCTCCGCCCAACTTGAAACAGGTTTTATCTTTTCTTTTTGAGACAAGGTCTCACTGTGTAGCCCTCTGCTGTCCTGGATCTCTCTATGTAGGCCAGGCTGGCTCACAGAGATCCGCCTGTCTCTGCCTTCCGAGTGCTGGGACTAAAGGTGGTTTTGTATTTTCAAGCTTGGCTTTAACTTTTGCCCTGTTTGGCAATTTGATTTTTAATCTTCTAAGTGCCAGATCATATATTACTTTATGTGAAATCTTTCCTGTTCTCCTATCACTATAGTTTTTATTAGAAGTTTTATATTAGAAGTATACACTGCTTAATTTATATTATGATATAATATTTTAATGTACATGTCTTTATAGACCATTTGAATTTTATAAAATCCTTTATATTAAAAATATGTCTTAATTTTTGTACAAAGTTTTTCTGATGCATATATTTATTTATATTGTGAAAAACATAGTGTGGACCATGTAAATGAATAGATTTACTAAGAGAATACATATTTAAAATATTTTATCCTTAATAGGACATCCAGTAGGTAAATAATTGTTGAATGAATCAGCTGACTTTAGGACCTTTATAAATGACCCCAATATATATAGTCTTTGTTTATACTCATTAAACTGATCAAAGATTTTTAGTTGATAGTAGTTTATTACAGTTTAAAAGAACACCACTCCATGACTCTGTCTCTGATACTTATCTAACATAGATTTTGATTTACTAGAGTAGTGTTAATTTTCAAAAGGTGACCTGGATACTGATACATTTTCAGTGTATATATATATATTTTTTTGCTGTTACTGTTATTGTTCTCATGCAGTTGAAAATGCCATGGACTGTCTGTTAGAGTTATCTGCAGCGGATGCCAAGATGGAAGACTCCCCTTCACCACCGGCTGCTTGTGAGGACAAGCCAGGCGCATCAGGAAGGGCGGTGATGGAGATGCAGCCTCCTGCAGAGGAGAGTGAAGACTCAAAACTGGATTCATTTTTGGATATGCAGCTAACTGAAGACTTGGATTCCTTAATCCAGAATGCTTTTGAGAAATTGAATTCTTCTCCTGATGACCAAGTATATTCATTTTTACCTTTGCAAGATGCTAAGAGTTTCAGTGACCCTTCTACCTTTATGAATTCAGATTCAAGTGGTATGACTTCTGTTCTTTCTGTACAGAATACGGGGTCAAACAATGAAATTCTCCAGAATTCTGCTGCTTCACTAGCTTCAAACCCACTAACGTCACCTTCAGTTTTGAATGAGCCTGAAAGTTTTCCCCAGGGGAGCACGCCGGCATTAGAAGGGAGCTTCCCGGAAGACTCTCCTCTCACTAACTCTTTAAATCCAGCAAATGGCTCTGCTGGGGGTTGTGGCAATTTTAACCAAAGACCAAAAGACCTTTTAGAACCCGAGTGTCCTAGTGCACAGCGTTCTCAAGCCGTTGTAGATTTGGGTTCCAGTGAACCTCAGGTTCCTTCAACTCTTCCTCTGCAAAGTCCAGGGCGTGACTTACCAGGTGCAGATGGGGACCAGAAGTCTGCTGCTGCGCCTGATGTTTTTGTGCCCTCTGAAGGATTTGGTTTCAAGCCACACAAACACCCTGAACTGCCACCAAAGGGGAAGGATATGAATTACTGCCCCGTCCTCACCCCTCTCCCTTTGCTCCTTCCCCCTCCCCCGCCTCCACCGATCTGGAACCCCATGATTCCTGCTTTTGACCTCTTTCAAGGCAACCATGGCTTCGTAGCGCCTGTTGTGACCACAGCTGCACACTGGAGACCTGTCAACTACACGTTCCCACCCCCCATTATCTCCCACACTTCCCCCACGAAGGTGTGGAGGAACAGCGAGGGAGCAAGTGCTTACCAAGTGCAGGAGGCCCCTGTGGCCCAGCCCGCCAGGAAGAAGACCACGGCCTACGTGGGCTTAGTGCTCGTGCTTCTCAGAGGGCTGCCGGGCTCGGGGAAGTCCTTTCTGGCAAGGTAGGAAGTTTGATTGGCATCTTCTCGAAAGAACAATGCATGAATTTGTACAGCTAACGTGAATATACAGAACACTTTGTAAACAGGTGGTTAATAACACAAGTATTTTTTCGTTGCCATTTCTTCTAAGGTAATATTCGTTAGCTGGGTAGTGGTGCATGCCTGTGATCCCAGCACTTGGGAGGCAGAGGTAGGCAGAGGTAAGACAGACTCTGAGTTTGAGGCCAGCCTGATCTATATACTGAGTTCCAGGACAGCTAGGGATGTTACACAGAGAAACCCTGCCTTGAAAAACAAAACCAAAAAATACTTTTTTTTTTTTTTTTTGAGCTGAGGATCAAACCCAGGGCCTTGCGCTTGCTAGGCAAGCGCTCTACCACTGAGCTAAATCCCCAACCCAATACTCTTTTCTAAAAGTTGTTATTGAAATCTTTTCTCAGAGCATCTTTGACAGACAAAAGAAAAAAATTAAAGATAGTTTTAAGATCCTGAGACTGTGAAATACCTTTCTGTGGATGAGAGCTAATTTGAATGGGAGAAAGATGAGTTTAACTTTGTTTATGGGGAATAAAAGCCAGACTTGAAAACTAAGAAAAATTGTCAGTCATGGTAGTGCACACCTTTAATCCTAGCACAAATTTCAATCCCAACACTCAAGAGGCAGAGACAGGAAGATACCTGGGTTCAAGGCCAGCCTGGTCTACAGAGCAAGTTCTACGCATAGAAACCCTGTCTCAAAAACGAACCAATAAAACAACAAAAATAAAATGCCTCACAAAAAACAAACAAACAAACATGATTATAAGGAAGAGAGATGACTAGTGGTTATCACACAACCCAAGGATTTTAAACTTTTTACTTTTCATTTTTGAGACAGGGTCTCACTCACTGTGTAGCCTTGACTAGCCAGGATCTTATTATACAGACCAGGCTGGCCTTGAACTCACAGAGTTCTGTCTCTGACTCCAGAGTGTTCGAATTAAAGGTTTGTGTTACCGTTCCTGGCCCAAAGCTTTATTTTTTTTGGAAATACAATTCCTTTGCTCATGTTTTCCTGCCAGTTTTGTAGTTTGCATAGGTCGCTAGTGCTTTGATGTGGGGGACCGGAATTGAGGTTAGAAATAGCCCTGTAATTATGGCTTCAAAGGTATTCGTTAATAGTATTGCTTCCTTAGTTCCTCTCCAGAGCCCTTGGCCGTTAAACTTTAAGATATATTTGCTTTTTTTCCCCCTGAATTTGAATTTATTTTTGTAGCCATTGACTTTTTTCTTTGATTTAGCAATAGCATGGGGGGTGGTGTGTTTTGAGATAGAGGGTCTTGTATCCCAGTCTGTTCTCAAACTCACAGGTACTGTAGCCAAGGTCATGCATTCCTGTACTCCTGCCTCTAAACCCTCAAGGGCTGGGATTACAGGTGTGTGCCATCATTGCTGATTTATGTGGTAATAGGGATCAAACCCAGGATCCTGTGCATGGTAGGAAAGCATTCTACCAATTGAACTACATCTCTAGCCCCAGTAATAGCAATATAAAGTAATTTAATGTTACCTTTTTTCTTTCTTCGAGACAGGGTTTCTCTGTGAAACAGTCCTGGCTGTCCTAGAACTCACTCTGTAGCCCAGGCTAGCCTTGAACTCACAGAGATCTTCCTGACTCTGCCTCCCGAGTGCTGGGATTAAAGGCTGTGCCACCACCGGCCAGCTGTTACTTGTATTTTGTATTAAAAGTATTAATATAAAGTCAGTTACGGCAGTTGTCTGTGAAATGAATGGGAATGAAGTAGTACTTTGAAAGGTGATAGATCGTTGAGCTAGGTTTCAGGGTCAAAGCCAAAGTGTGGTTTTGAGAGAGGGAACAGAAGTTTTTGCCATAAAATCGGAGCTATCTATCTGTTCATAGAAATAAGTAGGATTATGGTCCATAACATTAAGTTAGCATTAGCATGTGCCATGAGGAAAATCTGATGGAACAACAAGGTTTTTGGATTTATTGGAAAGGTCAGGATGGATATCTTTTTTTTTTTAAATGTAATTTTCTTATACTGTAAGTGTAGAAGACAGAGGCTAAGAATTGATCCTGGAAGACAGAGACGTTGAGAAAAGCTGAAGGGGACCCACAGTGTGGTTTCACCTTTATTCTCTTATGTATGCGTGTGTTTGCGTAAGTGTAGGCCCGTGTGTATCTGCAGGTACGTGTGTGGGCATGTGTGCAGGCCCAAGGTTAATTTTGGATGTCTTCCTTAATTGCGTTCCCCCTTTTTCATTGAGTCAGGGTCTCTCAGTTGAACCCAGAGCTTGCTGTGGCAAGTCTGGCTAGCTAGCTTGCTCCAGGTATCTCCCGTCTCCATCTTCCAAGCACTGGAATTACTGGGAGGCTGCCGTACCCACGCAGCATTTTTCCATCGGTCCTGGACATCTGAACACCCTTCATGCTTCTGTGACCAGTAGTTTATGCTCGTACAGCTTTATTTCAGAGAGCTCAGATCCATGCATGTTGAAAAGGAGAAGACACCAGTGTGCTGGTCATGCCTGCAGTCTCAGCACTTGAGAGGGGAAGGCTGCAAGATCAAGTGTTCAGGGTCACCCTTGGTTAGATCGTAAGTTTGCGGCCAGGCTGCGATGCGTGAGACCCTGTTTCATAAAACCATCCGAACTGTATTCTGAGTAATTTGTATAAAGCAAAATAGACCTATCTTGGCTTAGTTTTTTTTTTTCTTTCCAAGAGTTGAGCTTTTGCTTAGAGAATTTCCAATGTAATTTGTTTGAAATTTATTGTTCCTTTACATATTATTACTGAAATTTCTCTTTGAATTATGACTATAAAAGAGAATTTTGAAAGAAAATTAATGAAAATAACCCCTTCTGTCATTCATAGGACTTTGCAAGAAGACAACCCAAGTGGAGTCATTCTTAGTACTGATGATTATTTTTATATAAATGGACAGTACCAGTTTGATGTAAAGTACTTAGGAGAAGCCCATGAATGGAACCAGAATCGAGGTAAGAGCAGGTGTTAGGGTCTGCATAATGTTAAAAGTAGTATAAAGAGAAAGTTTTCTTTAGAATTTGTTTTTTGAGAGACATAGCACTTTCAAAAACTTTGTTTACTCATGGCTTGTGGTATTTAACACATGCCACACAAGTGTGCTGTCTCTGAGCTATGGCCAGCCCTAGCCCTAAAGAATTTGTAATTAGCCAGATGTGGTGGTGCATGCCTTCAATGCCAGCACTCCAGAGGTAGAGGCGGGAGGACCTCTGAGAGGCCAGCCTGGGCTACAGAGTGAGTTCCAGGACAGCCAGGGCTACACAGAGAGACCCTGTCTCAAAAAACAAAACAAAACAAAACAAAACAAAAAAAAAAAAAAAAAAAAGAGAAAGAAAGACAATAAAATTTTGGGGCAGGAGGACATGTGTTCAGTTCTCAGCCCCCACAGAAAAGTTAGCCCTGGCAGTGTGTGCTTGTAATCTTAGCACTGGGGAGGTAGGGACCAGGAGGGCCCCGGGGCTTGCCAGATGGGTGAGTGTCAGGTTTATTGAGAGACCCTGCCTCAAAAGTAAGGACAGCACCTGAGGTGGGCAAGGCCGACACATGCACTGGGAGGCAGAGCAGGTGGAGCTCTGTGAGTTCAAAGCCAGCCTGGGCTACAGGTCTACAGAGAGACCCATGTCAACCTCACACTCCTGTGTCACACACACACACACACACACACACACACACACACATCTCCCTTTCTTCATTCCCCTCCATAAAGTAATAAATAAAATTGAATTTTGTGGAGAGGATTAGAATGTTTAGGTTTCATTTAAGCAGTGGGGATCTTGTCTTCTCTCCTAGTGTCTCAGTAGTAAAGAAAAGGACAGTTGTCCATGTGCTCTAGTCTGTCCTCTTCCTCCAGGTTGTCTCCTCCCTCCTCTCTGATCTCCACACAAACAAAGTATCACACGACACTGGCCATCTTGGAAATTGGTGACCTTTATTTTTATTACCTAGCCATGGCCTCTCTCTCTGTCTGTCTGCCTACCAGGAAGTCTAATTCTAGACTTTCACCACCATGCCCACTCTGTATTTAATATTATTAAAATGATAACATTTTGTATTGTATTTTTCAGCAAAAGAAGCATTTGAGAAGAAGGTATCTCCAGTAATCATAGATAATACAAACCTCCAAGCATGGGAAATGAAGCCATATGTTGCTTTGGTTTGTACCATAAGTTTGTAATATTGGGTTTGGAGTCATTGAAGGGCTGTTAATTTCACCAGTGCTTCTCAAGTACTTGAGAATATCTTGGTTTGCCTTGGTTTGGGTTGGTCTTTGGTGAAATGAGAAGAGGAAGACAACCAGTTTGGCCGAGCTTTTCTGTACAGCTAAGTTTACTCAGCTTGAAAATTCTGATGTTCAAATGTTACCTTCCCTTTTTCCTCCCCTCCCTTCCGTTGAATCTTCTAGGTGTGCCACTGTGCTTGGTAGATAGTAACTTTATTGACTACAGCTGATAAATGAAGCTTTTATCATAGGTTTTTTTTTGGGGGGGGGTGATATAGTCCTCCATTACTAGCCCATTCCTTGAACATGAAAGTGGAATTTATGCTTCCTTAGTTGAATGCATACTGGAGTTCCTTTTTACGTCCTTAACATCCAGGCTGTTGTTCATCTCATTTGTTTTACTAACGAAAGGGTCTGCAGTCACTCAGAGAGTCACCAGTCTGGCAGCTAATACATTTGAACAAAAAGAGGCTTTATTAAGTGTAGCTGTATTTATAAGAAAAAAGAAACACACAAAGCCAAAGTAAAGAGAAAAGCCAAAGAGGTCAGAGCTAAGAGCCTTAACCGCTTTCCGTTCGCTAGTCTCTCCCTGAAGCAACGTCTCCCAGCTCAAAAGGGGGGTTGTCCTTAAATAGAATTCTGTTCTGCCTTCTCATTGGTTGTAAACCCAACTGCCTAACTGCCTCATCACTACTTGTTCGCCAGACTCTGGCTATGGCTTGCTAATAGCTCTGACCCCTAGGCAACTTTATTTATTAACATATAACATTTAAATAAAAAAGAAAATATCACCATAATTAAGTAATAGCCAGGACCATGGATACTGGCCAGGTCTATATCTGAGACTCATGCTTAGAATGTGGCTCCAGATTACATTAGTCAGGGGTTTATAAAGGCAAAGCTCACAAGGCTACTTACTTCCTGCCTTCCTGCAGTCAGAGGTAAGACACATCCTCATGTATTTCCTGCCTCTGTGTGATGAAGCACACATCTGTGCATTTAGGGCAACCAGCCTTGTTTACAGAAGTGAAAACACATGGCTTGATATCTTACATGAACAACAGCCCCCAACATTTTAGAAAGTTGTCTGTCCTTGGGCAAGTGGGGCTTACAGGTTAGAGGCATTTTTGTTTTGTAGATCTCTTAAGCACAGTAATATAAACTTAAAATGTAACATTAGACATCATGTTTAATGCACTTGAACTATTTTTTAAGTACAGTTCTTCACCTTTCAGAGAAAAAAAAATGTGTCTTGAAAGCTGTGCATGGTATTGCACACCTTTAATCCCAGAGGCAGAGGCAGGTGGATCTCTGAGTTCAAGACCAGCTTGGTCAATATAGGGAGTTCCAGGAGAGCCAGGGCTACCTAGAGAGACCATGTCTCAAATGCCCCTGCCTCACCTTCCTCCTCCCCCAATGTATTTCACTATAGGAGCAGTAGATTTGATTTTAGTTGATTGGAAGCTGAAATATACTTTGCTTTTTAGCTGTCGACTAAAATACTCAGTGTTGGGGTAGGCTGTCTGGGTTTTACAAGACTGCCCTGTAGTCTGGGTTTTACAAGACTGCCCTGTAGTCTACCCGTATTTTCTGTTGTCCTCTTAGAAAGCTTGTGATACTGTCTTTCCTTATTGCTTTGTTCATGTGCATCATGTGCGTGTAGCAGCCCGCAGAGTCCAGAAGAGGGGATTGGACCTCATGGCACTGGCGTGGCAAGTGGTTGTGAGCCACCATGTGGGCACTGAATTGAACCTGAGTCATCTACAAGACAGCCTGTTCTCGTAACCGCTGAGCCATCGATCCAGCCCTAACATTTAATTTTTTTAAGTAGAAAGTAAAGGGTTCCCATTGCTTTGTTTCTGATATTCTAACTCTTTTGTCTTCTGTAATGGTTTGTTTTTTTTTTTTTAATCACTTCGTAACCCAGGCAGCCTTGAACTCTTACTTTGTCTGTTTTAGCCTCTTAAGTGCTGGAAGTGCAGGTGTGCTCTGCTATACACAGCTTCCTTTTTTCTTTCTTTTTTTCTTCCTTTTTTTTTTTAAAAAAAATACGAAGTCTTTATTTATTTATTTAAGATTTATTTATTATGTATACAGTATTCTGCCTACATGTGTCCCTGCAGGCTAGAAGAGGGCACCAGATCGCATTACAGGTGGTTGTGAGCTACCATGTGGTTGCTGGGAATTGAACTCAGGACCTTTGGGAGAGCAGTTGGTGCTCTTAACCACTGAGCCATCTCTCCAGTCCTTTTTTTTTTTTTTTCAAGACAGGGTTTCTCTGTGTGGCCCTGACTATCCTGGATCACTCTCTGTAGCCCAGGCTGGCTTCAAACTCATAGATCCACCTGCCTTTGCCTCCTGAGTGATGGGATTAAAGGCGTGCACCACCACCACCTGACTTTTTTTTTTTTTCTTTTTTTTTTTTGGTTGCTTCCAAAAATTTCTTATATGATTGAAAATATTAAAACACTTTTCCATATCAGGCGTTACACAGAGAAACCCTGTTTCAAAAAAACCAAACCCAAACCCAAACCCTACTTTTCCAGTATTGATTTCTTGGTTCTCCCTAACTGTACTCAGAAGTATATAAGAGACCCTGCTTCTCACAGAGTGTCAAACTCATTTATTTCTTCATGAAGACTTGGATACAAGGAGATCAGGCTAGGTCTAAAGTGTTAGATTGAAGACCAAGTCTCAGGCACTGCATTTTGAGCAGAGGTATGGATGAAAAGGAAGGGCTAGCCTTGCAAAATGAACAAACAACCCAAGGAGAATACCTGCCCCCTGGGATGGGGCAGACACACCCATGCATAAAGAAGAGCGAGCAGGGAAGAGGGAGCAGTGCACTGATAGCAGTGGTCGTCGGCCTAGGCCAGTTTGTGGTGGGGTAGCCGTCTGGAAGGGCTGAGGAGAGACTAAAGAAGAAACTGGTGACAGTCTTTGAGACTTTTAGACAGGGTTTCTCTGTGGAGCCCTGGCTGTCCTGGAACTCACTGCGTAGACCAGGCTGACTTCTGCTTCCCAAGTGCTGGGATTAAAGGCGTGTGCCACCACCCCTTGGCCATAGACTTTTTACAAAAGGAATCTGGTAACTAACTGGTGTATGGAAAGTAGAATATGATGAGACAGATCAGTGGATGGTATTGATATATTATGGGATGAATTCAAAGGAAGAGAAAGATGCACAGTGTCTGAGAGAAGGAGGAGTGGGTCCAGTGTAAAAGTGCAGTGGTTGATGGGTGTCCTGTAACCACACCAGAGGGCTGAAACATGGGAGAAGCAGTTGTTGGCCACAGGTTTCAAATTATAGCAACATTGAATGAAAATGAGGATAGTACCGATCCATGGTATGGTTGAGGAAAAGGTTTCATTGTAGATATGAGGAAGAGAACGGCCAGAGGCATCTGGAAGAGTCCAGACTGAACATGGCCAGCAGAATAGACCAGGGCCCTGAGAGGAGAAGAGAGGAAGAGAAGAGGGGCCAAGAGGCACCTAGCCAAAATGGATGAGTTCATAGGAAGTAGAAGGGAAGCCTGGCCTCTGGGTTGGAGAGGTTAGGTTAGCGGCCGGTGAGAATTGCTGGGGGGAGCCACAGGTACTGAGTGAGTCGTGTCCTTCCCTGTCCTGGTTCCTTTGGTATTTGATGGGTGGATGCATGTCTGATAAATATCCAAACTCCAAAACAGTGCCTAAAGTCCCCTTTTCTAGAGAAAAGTACTTTTAATACTGTTTTTGAGAATCTTTCCAGGTGTTTTTTTGTGCATGTACAAATGTGTGAATAATTCCTTTTTCTCCCAAAAGAAAATTGTTTGTTGCTGGGCGCTGGTGGCGCACGCCTTTAATCCCAGCACTCGGGAAGTAGGGGCAGGTGGGTCTCTGTGAGTTCGAGGCCAGCCTGGTCTCCAAAGCGAGTTCCAGGAAAGGCGCAAAGCTACACAGAGAAACCCTGTCTTGAAAAACCAAAAAAGAAAAAAAAAATTGTTTGTCTTACTTTCTCATCAGTTTAAAGGATGGTTCTCTTTCATTTTAATATAGAATTTTAAAAGTGATGTTTTTGGGGGTTGGAGAGATGGCTCAGCGGTTAAGAGCACTTGACTGCTCTTTCAGAGGTCCTGAGTTCAATTCCCAACAACCACAATGTGGCTCACAACATCTGTAAATGGGATCTGATTCCCTCTTGTGGTGTGCATGAAGACATTATATATAAAATACATGAATAAACAAGTCTTTAAGATGACTTGGTGGTGGTACTTGGGACACCTTTAATCCCATCACTTAGGAGCCAGAGACAGGCAGATCTCTGAGTTATGAGGCCAGTCTGGTCTACAGAGCGAGTTCCAGGGCTACACAGAGAAACCCTGTCTTGAAACAAACAAGAACCCAAAAAAGCATTAAACAAAAGTTTTTATTTTATGTGTATATCCTCATTTATTTAGATAAATTCATATTAATAGTCTGACCTTTTCTGTTCTTTTGCTATTACAAATAACAGTCAACTAAAGTATCTTGGCATGAATATGCATTTGTTTATGTCTATCCATGTTTGTTCTCTTTATACAACTATCAGTAACATAACATTTGGAAGTAAATTGCTGGGTCAGGGAGACTGTAAAATTGCATTTCTTATTACAGTTTATTCCAGTTTCTTAATTCTGACCTACTTTAGCTGTCTAGGGTAGTGTCTTAGTTAGGATTTCTATTGCAGTGAAAAGATACCATGACCACCGCAACTCTTACAAAGGGAAACATTTAATTGAATTGATGGCTTACAATTCAGAGGTTCAGTCCATTATCATCATGGCTTTGTGCAGGCAGACACAGTGCTAGAGAAGTAGCTGAGAGTCATACATCTTGCAGGCAACAGGAAATGGACTGAGACATTGGGTGCTGGCTTGAGCATATAAAAGATCTCAACGCCCACTTCCACAGTGACACACTTCCTTCATGAGATCACACCCACTCCAGCAAAGCCACACCTCCTAACAGTGCCACTCCCTTTGAGGGCCATTTTCTTTCAAACCACCCCAGGTAACTTTAGGGCTGTAAAGTGAGCCCCAAAGCCTGGGAAGAGGATCCAAGTTTAGATATGGCTCCTCCTAGATTGAATTCTCTTATGTTTGTTCTTGGTTTTTGTGACTGTGCTGTCTGATGTTTGCTAAGAAAAGTGAATTATAAACAAAGTAGAGGATAGGAGCTGGGTCCAGCCCTGGTGTGCCCCGCCTCCTACTCTTTCTTTAACTAGAATCTTCTACCTTTCAAAATGCATGTGTCCCCTTCAGTGTTTCTCTCAGGAAGAGCCAGATGTGATGGTGCTTACTAGGAATTCCAGTTCTTCCACAAAGCAAATTCAAGGCCAATCTAGGCTACTTGAGACTTTATCTCAAAACAAACACCCCCAAAACAGCAGCGTTAGCAGGAGTGCAAACCCTCCCAATAATCCTTGCCATCTCTCTAAGAGAGCAGAGAGATTGTTTTTAAAGATTTATATATTTTTTATATACACTGGGGCTTTGCCTGCATGTATGTCTGTGCACGGATACCAGATCCCCAGGAGTGAACTGCCATGGGGGTGCTGGGAATTGAACTCGGGTCCTTTGGAAGAGCAGCCAGTGCTCCTAACCACTGAGCCATCTCTCCATCCCCAGCAGATAGATTCTTTATCTGCTGACAAGGTCACCTGTGAGGGGCTTTCATTTCTAATGTGATATGATTTGCAAACATTGCACTTAATTTCATGGAAAAATTATTCACATTGTTCTTTTGTCTTTTCTGTATGTAGTCTCAGAAGCATAAATATAAGGTCCTTTTCCGGGAACCAGACACATGGTGGAAGTTCAAACCAAAGGAACTTGCAAGGTAAAACTTGAAGGTTTTCTAACATAGCTTTTTTTTCCCCAGTATTGACTAAAAGTTTATCTAGATTTTTTTTCCTTTATAAATGATTGAGTGAAACAAAACTGATTAGGTTTCAACTTGTCCATTTGAAAATTGGTAACATTTTATGTTGTGTATGTTTTATCTCATTTAAAAATCATTATTTTAAAAATGTTTATTTGTGTGTGCACGTGTGTATTTATGAATGAGTACAGGCACTCATATGTCATGTCACGTGTGAGAAGGTCAGAGGAGAACTTTGGAGTCAGTTCTCTTCTGTCCCAGGGGTTAAACTCATATTCTCAGGCCTTCAAGCAAGCCTGTGCCCACTGAGCCAGCTTGTGGGCCTTATCCCCACTTTGATGAAAAGAGATTCATAATACATGGCTGAGAAATCTCCAGTTGTCTTGTGTGGTCGGTTGTGTATTTCCTTGTATAATACGCTAGTATCTAAAGCTAGGACAGCGCCTGGGAGTCGGCACACATCAGCCTTGTGCTGGAGCTTCTAGAACACTGGAAAGTGGGGGGGAAGGTCGCAGTTACTTCTCTCCTGCCCCTGCCCTTTGGTTGCTTGTCTTGAATTACAAACATTTTATTTAAGAGATGAACATTTAGGCCAGGCGTTGGTGGCGCACGCCTTTAATCCCAGCACTCGGGAGCAGAGGCAGGCGGATCTCTGTGAGTTTGAGGCCAGCCTGGTCTACAGAGTGAGTTCCAGGAAAGGCGCAAAGCTACACAGAGAAACCCTGTCTTGAAAAACCAAACCAAACCAAACCAACCAACCAAACAAACAAAAAGACGAGCATTCATTGTTTTTTCCTTTATGATGTGTATTCTTTTAGAAGATTAACTCAATTTCAGAATAGTTTCTTTGTAATAATTTCAATACTAACTAGGACAGTCTGACTTTAATATATTCACATGTTGTCTGACCATCACCACTGTCTAATTTGGAAACATTTTTGTTTTTGTTTTTTCCCAAAGAAACACCCCAGCAGTTCCTCCTCCGTTGGCAGCCCCTACTGTTTTCTCTCTAGGCTTTTCCTCTTTGGGATCCTGTTACATGGTGACTTTTGTCTAGCGTCTTACGTTTGCAGTGTCTGCACAGGTTATCATGTTGCAGCATGGCATACTCATTTCTTTTTGTTGTCTTTTGATATGTTAGTGGACCTGCTTTCCTGTGTTGTGTTGGGAATTTTTCCATCTGTGTAGATGAGTGGGGTTAACAATCAACTCCCCCCGCCCCCCGCCACCCCCCCCCCCCCCCCCCCCCCCCCTTGCCTGTTTTGGTACCGTAAACTGAGTATTTCCTCTCAGTTGGGATTTCCCCAATCCCACCAGTCCTAGTGGCCCGGAACTGCATGACTCTGCCCACCTCTCCCTGCTGAGCTCTGAGTTTGAGGTCTGTGTCCCCACAACCAGCCCCATTGTTTGTTTTTTGTTTTTTTGGTTTTTTGAGACAGGGTTTCTCTGTGTAGCTTTGCGCCTTTCCTGGAACTCACTTGGTAGCCCAGGCTGGCCTCGAACTCACAGAGATCCGCCTGCCTCTGCTTCCTGAGTGCTGGGATTAAAGGCGTGTGCCACCACCGCCCGGCCCATTGTCACTTCTTAAATGCTCCACACTTGCTTAATGAGCATGTGTATTGGGGGCTTGTGAAAGGGCTGAATAGGCAAAGGCACCTGCTACCAAGCTTGAGGACTTGAATTTGATCCCCAGGGTTCGCATGGTGGAAGGAGAGAACCAACTCCGGCAGGTTGTCCTCTGACCCCCACGTGGGTGCAGTGGCATGTGTGCACTCACACACATACAACACACATGCATCTAAAACCCCACCGTGTTCTGCTGTCCATATAGGTTTCTGTAGTGCTTGCTCTTCTCTTGGTTGCTCTTGTAGGGTAATTTTTTGGCAATGGATGGTGAACTCTTCTGATGTGAGATAGTGTGCTGAACTTCCTTTGTTATATTGTCCATCAGTTTCTCTCTGTCGACCCACCTGTGTTTGCTTTATATATTTGGAGGGTAGTTGCTGAAATTCCTAAGAGCTTATCATTTTTGATGTTACTCTAACTAACTGGATTTTATCCCTTCCCAGGGATTTTTTTTCTTTTGTCTTTAAGAATAACTTTTGCTGTGAAGTCTGGTTTGTCTACTTAATAAAATTATACCAGCATCCTTTCAGTTAATATTTGAGAATTTTTTCTTTTTATACTTTTACTTTCAACATTTTGATATCCTTAATGTTTATGTATTTATTGTACCTAGTATGGCTGGGCTGTAAATTTTTTTCTCTGTCTACCTTGGCTTTTTCTTGTGTGTGTGTGGGGGGGGTGGTGGTGGTGGTGGTGCACAGTGGTTTGGAGGGGATCTTCTGTAGCCCAGGCTAGCCTTGAACTCCTGATCCTCCTGCCTCCACCTCTCAAGTGTTAGATTTCAGGCAAATACTGTAGTGCTCAGTCCCATCTTGGCTCCAGATGATGGATCAGCTCTTTATGGATGTTTTGTTATTGGCCACTTTCTGTCTCAATGTGCTTTAGTTTTTTTTTTGAGACAAGGTCTCACTGTGGAGCCTTGGCTGACCTGGAACTCACTATGTAGACCAAGCTGGCCTCGAACTTAGAGATCCGCCAGCTTCTGCCTGCCAAGTGATGGGATTAAAGCCTGTGCCACCATGCCCGGCTTCTATGATTGTTGTTATTTTTTAAAAAAGTTATCCATGTGGAGTTTTTCTCTCATCATGTTTTAGAAATTTGGATGAAATTTAAGTCTGTTTTCTTCTATAGTAATTTCTAAATTATATATGCGTTGTTGGTATTCTTTTAGTGGCCACCTTACATGTTTCACTCTGCAAAGCTCAAGTCTAAGTTAAACATTTTTCTTAGCCTTCCTCCTCACAAACACAAGGACTTACTTGAAACACTTCCTGTGGTAGTGCCCCATTGGCTTCCACGGTACCATCCTGCGGTTTGTACACGAGGGGTTGGTTTTGCTCCAGTCTTTCCTTGTGCTTTGTTTCCCATTGCAGCATGGTTCTTTCTTTAATCTGAGTCTGTCTGCTGGTGTTTACCTTTAAACTTTTCCTACAGTGAGGGTCTGTGTGTGTGCAGCTATTGCTTTTTAAATTTTCATTTTAATCTTTTTATCACCCCCTTCTTAGAAGACACTTACTATATATATCCTGGGATATCAGCTAGTGTCTGTTGTTGACAGTAACATTAATGTTTTATTTCTGTTACTATTGTTAAGTCTTCTCATTCCAATCATTAGTTCCTATTTATATGACTAGCTTTTTCTTTAATTTTTAGCTTAATGTCACTTCACTTTTCTTTGGTGAGTGACAATTTTAGCATATGTTTCTAGTTATGGATTTATCTTGTTTGACTCCTGAAATCAGGACATTTGTGTCATTCATCAGTTCTAGAAAATTCTCAGCATTATCTTTAAATTGCTTTTGTTCATCCCTCTTCTCTTCTTCAGACTTGAATCAGTGGTGTATGAGACCAGTTGTTTGTTCTGGCCTCTGTGTCTATGTTTCTTAACCTCTCTCATATTTTCTATCTCTTTGCTTCTCTGTGGTATGAAACCAGACAAGATCGAGGTAGGTAAATATGAAAGCCAGATTTACTCAAGAGGCAAACACTAATATTAGCCTTGAAATTTAGATATAAAGCCTTGAATCTAGACCAAGTTAAGAGAGTTACAACTGAGGTGTTTTCATTAAGAAACCAACTCAAGAGGCACCGAAGATAACACCCCACCTCCTGCCTGTGCAAATCCAGAAAGTACCCTCATTTGAGACCAACGATTCCCATGTTAGGGTTAACTAACTGCGAATTCATTAACAAAAACACTCCAGTATTCGAGCAAGACTGGAAACACAAATAATAAACTTCATATTTGGCCATCCAGAGACTTAATATGCTAGGAATTTAAAATATTGTTTGAACTTAAAATGTAATAAAATGTGTTTGTTTTGATTTAGCTGGGACATGGTTTTATTATAATAGGAAGGCACTTTGGGACATTTCCTCAGAGTCACTATAGTGAGATTACTATTGCTCAGAGTTAATAATGACAGTCATTGTTTTATGAGACTTTTAAATTTTTTTATTTATTTTTTGCAGAGCTTTAGAACAACTTCTTTTTAAGGTTATTGAAGCCTTCTTTTGACTGAATTAGTAGAGGATACCTGGGACAAATTGTGTAGGATGATTGATAAAATGGCAATTCAAGAGAGCCTGACTAGGCTGGGTGTGATGGTGGAATCCCAACACCCAAAAAGTCTGAGGCAGGAGGATCCCAAGTTTCAGGTCAGCAGCCCAGGCTTCATAGCAAGACCACATCTTAAAATAAATGAATACAAACCTCCTGAAGCAAAATGAGACTGAAAAAGCTAGGACTAGATAGTACGTATTAGGTAAGAAGAGGTGCTGTTCTTATCATCACACATTAGCAATGTGTCCTTAATGGTGCTAGGGATAGAGCTCTGTGGTCAAGTGTTTGTCTCGAATGCATAAGACCCTGAGTTCAATCCCCAGTGCCGAATAAAAAGAAAAGAAAAGTACTGTTCTCTTGGACTTTGTGTGTTCTTTTTTTTCCCCCCCCTTGGTTGCCAACATTCTTCCCACCTTTCTGTTCCTTGGAATTTTCAGGCGTAATATTCATGGAGTAAGCAAGGAGAAAATCGCGAGAATGCTGGAGCACTACCAGCGCTTTGTTTCGGTGCCCATAATCCTGAGTTCTTCAGACCCAGAGAAAACGGAGCGGATTGAGCTGTGTGCGTACTCTTGTGAGGACAGAAGCGCTGGGTAGGTGTTATAAATATATATATAAAGTGTGTTCTATAGAAAACATTCAGTTTGAAGCTCTGCTTCGTTTTTTTTTTTTTTTTTTTTTCCAAGACAGGGTTTCTCTGTGTAGCTTTGCGCCTTTCCTGGAAGTCACTTTGTAGACCAGGCTAGTCTCGAACTCACAGAGATCCGCCTGGCTCTGCCTCCCGAGTTCTGGGATTAAAGGTGTGTGCCACCACTGCCCGGCGTCTTAATTGTTTTTGTATATATCCATATTACTTTCATTTTTTTTTTTTTTTTTTAGGTTTTAGTGAACGTACTCTTAAGTTTCCCATAGAAAATTCCGTTAATGTTAGGTAAAGTTTAATAGGAGAGTTGGGACTTTTGAGAATTCGTAAGATAAAGGAAGAAAAAAGAATAATTTTGGAAATTATTTTGGAATAATAAGAAAAAGTCATGGAAGTTGAGAGTGTCCAGAGTGTCCAGGATGGTTCTTAAATATTTAACAGATGACATCTTATATGAGAGCTTCCTTATCTCATCTGTTTCTGTAATGCCACCACACCCAGCTTCTTTAGTTTTTCTTAATCACATACAATAAATTATGTTGTATTACCGCTCTGGTTGGTGGAGTGAACCTGGGAGAGAGGAGCCTAAAAATAGGGAGACTAAAGTCTCGTGCAATAGCCAACTTTATTCAGGGCATCAGACGGTTTATATTCTGAGGACGTTCTGAGGGCTAAGCCAGGTCATGTGAGCAAAGTTTACTTTAGTTCAAGTTGGATACAGTTGCCAGGGCTAGGTCACATGAGTTTAGGCTGTACACAGTCAGGACAACCTATACTTGGAAACATTATCTGAATAATAATAGTAACATCATGGGTAAACATCTGAAGTAAACCCACTCTTACTTACTACACCTGGGAGGGGCGTGATGCACATTCCAAGAACAGCCTATGTTATGGAGAAACCTAAGTTACAAGAGTCTTGTCTTGTTTACTTGGTATTTTTTCACAAGATTTCAGAAGTACACTCACACAGCTTCATTCATGGACTGTGTTCTGACAGTGTTGGTTTTGTGACCCTGTAAATCAGTGCTTCTCAACCTTCCTAATGCTCAGCTCTTTCATACAGTTCCTCATTGTGGTGACCCCCCAACCATAGTTATTTTCGTTGCTACTTCATAACTGTAATTTTGATACTGTTATGAATTGCAATGTAAGTGTCTATGTTTTCCGATGATCTTAGGTGACCCCTGTGAAAAGGTTGTTTGACCCCCCAAAGGGGTCATGACCCACAGGTTGAGAAACAGTTCTGTAAATGAAGCTTCCTCTAATAAATACATAAATGACAGATGGACATAGGGTAGATCTCTATGCTGTAAAATAATGCTAAGCTGTGGGTGTGAAGAAGCTAGCGTGGTAATGTCCTCTCCTGTGAACACATCTAGAACCTTCACCATAATAATCAGCACAGCACTGTGACAACACCCCCAGGTAACTGTCCAACTCAGGGTTTGCTTTGTGTGTGCTGCTTGTAATGCCAGGTGCTGGAGCTGCAATAAAGGATTGTGGGTCTGATATTCTAGGGAAAGGTTAAGATTAGCTCTTAAACTGTTTCTTCACTAGTCTGGGGATTGAAATCAAGGACTGGGGTCACATTTGTTGGGCAGGTGCTCTGCCTCTGAGCCTTATATCCCCATTCCAGCTTTTATAATTTTTGTGTAATTTACTTTTGAATATTTAGAATAAATGCTAAATGCTGTCTGGTTGCATGCTTCTTTAATTTAAATCACAATATTAATGGTACCATGAAGAGACTTTCTTACCACACTTCAAAAAATGTCTTGTAGCCCTAGAGACAATGGAGCTCTTACCTCTGAAAAGGAAGAAAATGTCTTACCCACATCGGTGAAGCGCTTAGAGTTAATGGAGGAGAAGACCCTTGAAGTGGCCAAAGAAGCAGTGTTAGCCGAGAGTGCTCCCCCCGTCCCTCAGGCCAGTTTCAGCCGAGGAAGAAAGGAGATGAGTGTTGTGGGTCATGGTGGACACAGCCCCTTCTTGCAGGAAGCCCCAAACACCTGTTTTCCACACTCTGAAAGCAAAGTTCAAGCCACAGACAAGAGTGAGAAAGAGCAAGAGACACCGAAAGGGCGTGTTGAAGCAGATGCTTGGAGCCCTGCAGAGGGAGCATCCCCAAGTAGTTACTGTGCTGAGGAGAATCAAGAAGCGGATGAGCGTGCAAGTGCAAGTGCTGGGACACTTCAGAGTGAGAACCCCCCACCTCCTGAAATACTGGAAGAAAGAACAGCAGGAAAGAAAAAGACCATTGGAAAACAAAAAAGCAAATCATCTTTGGAAAAGTTCCCAAAACATGAGCCATCAAATTTTGTTGGTGACTGGCCAGTTGATAAGACAATTAGCCAGAGGACCAAAAGGAACCGGAAAACTGAGAAAGGTTTATCTGTACAAGGTGACAAAAAATGTAACCGCCCTCAGCCGCACAAAGTATCAGATGCTAGGGTATCTATGAATACGGATCATATCCAGCAGCGAGGGTCTCCACATGGAATCGATGATCTTTCAGAAGTGTCCAGTAGCTGTCAATATGATACTTACAAAGGTACTGAGCAACCCTCATTCAGCATTGTGGGTGACTGGCCCTCATCTGCTTCTTTAGCTCAGAGAGAGCACAGGTCGAGAATACCAAAAGCTGGCTTAAATGAAGCCAACTTAGAATTTGGAACTAATGACAACATGAGTGAAATACCCCTATATTCCCCGCATGAGGCCTATTGGGGCACAAGCCCTGAAGAACTGAAGTCTCTGGGTTCCTCTCTTCGAAGTTCTGAAATGCTGCCTAGTAAAACAGCTCACGAAGCTCAGACTTCCCTGAGTAAAACGGTTCCTAGCCAGCACGCACTGCCCCTTCCCTTTTCCGGTAGTGCAGTAGCTCCGCCCGGAGTCGTGGGGCCTCGGCCTCTAGCAGTCGGAGTGTCTAGAGTTGTCTCTGGGATAGATACAAGCACATGTGCCCAGACTGAGCCCCAAGATTTTGCTCTCTTGTGGAAACTAGAAAAGAATAAAATCAGTGTTTCAGATTCTGTCAGAGTGCTAACAGGAAAATTAGATGGGTTTAAGCCAAAAGATTTCACTATTAATACAAAATTAAATGTTCAAGAAGCAATTCCATACAGAGTCATGCATGATAAAAGCACGTATGTTGAAGAAAGTGAGCTCACCAGTGCTGATGAGTCTGAAAATCTTAACATCCTTTGTAAACTATTTGGATCATTTTCCTTAGAAGCCCTGAAAGATTTATATGAGAGATGTAATAAAGATATTATTTGGGCCACAAGCCTTTTGTTGGATTCTGAGACTAAATTATGTGAAGATACTGAGGTTGAGAATCCCCCCAAGTCGTATGATGAGTCACAAGTTGGGCCATTTTCTATGGGGTTGGATTTGAAGGAAATTATTAGCCACAGAGGAACCTCAGAAGATTTGAATTTTGTGTCAGAATTTAACCCTGGGCTTGGTATCAGGAACACTAATGCACAGTCTGCTGGTGAGGCAGAAAAAGGAAACTCAAAGCAGGAAGAGATAAGAGCTACAAATCCTGAAAACCCTGAATTACTAAGCAGACTATTTCCTAATGCTGCTATCAATGTAAAGAGTAATAATGAAATCGTTTCTAACCATGGGACTGATTTGTCAGACCCCTATAGCTTTAAGGGGTCTCTTCCACTTACTCCAAAATCTAACATCCTCAAAGATGTTAGTGAAGTGGAGAAAAATCTAGTAGCCACAGAGACTGGAGGCAACATTCATGCTTTTTTAAATTTGTCTGATATCATAAACTCTGCAACAAGCACTTCAAATCCTGAATTAAATGAAGAAGTTTATCTTACTGGCTCTTTGGAAGTAAGGAAAAATGAGACTCTTCCTAAAGATTATGTGAAATTTGGAAACATGGAAGAATTTATCAATGAAGATAAACAGGAAATGGAGAAAATTCCATTTGCAGGAACTAGTTTGTCAGCTGGAGTTAGTGAAGAGGATAAAACCGAGGTATTGAATCCCACACCAGTAATGGCCAAATCTCTGACCATAGACTGTCTGGAGTTGGCATTACCCCCTGAGCTGGCTTTCCAACTTAATGAATTATTTGGCCCAGTTGGTATTGATTCAGGTAAGGAGAAAGTGTGTGTGTGTGTGTGTGTGTGTGTGTGTGTGTGTGTATGTATGTGTGTGTAAATAGCATATACAAGTTTCTGTTTCATTTGCAAATTATTTCGTTAGCTGAATGTCAGTAATTTATGTCACATAATTTTACATAGTGCCTTATTTTTGACGTGACACATTTTTAAAGGATGTAAAACAATTAATTTGAAGTGGAGAATATTTACATAGAATTTTATGTCTCAATATATCCATGAATATGTTGAACGTTTCTCTAGTTTTTACCTGACATTTATTTGCAGACGTGAACTTTTTATCTTTTGATGTTATTTCAGATATATTAAGGTAGGAAGTAATTTCCTAGAACACACTTATGAAAAGTCTCAACTAAAGGAATGTACTGTTGTTAAGGCATGGAGATGCAAACAACTGAAATAGATTGTTATGAAGCTTTGCATGTTGCAGCAGCCAAGTATGAAAACAATGACAGAGCATAGAAACATTTCAAGTGAATAGAAATGTGTTTGTGATTAATGACAAAATGTAGTTTTTATGCATATGATAGTTGAGTGCGTTCTCTGCAAATGCATGGTGAGTAATGATGATATTTTCTCTCTTTTTTTTCTTCCCTTCACAAGGGTCTCTAACAGTTGAAGATTGTGTGGTTCATATAGATCTGAATCTGGCTAAAGTGATTCATGAGAAATGGAGAGACTCTGTAATGGTTGGTAGCTTCCTTATATGAAGAGCTAGTTCCTGTGTTTGTTTTGCACATACCCACATGCAGACTTACACACATGCATGAAATTTTAAAAAATAATGAAAATCTTAAAAAAATAGAACTTTGTAAGTAGGGAAAATATGTATAAATGTAGCTATCCTTAGTAATTTCACTTCCATAGTTTCACTGTTTTACTTAATTTTAATAATGATTTATAACTCACAAGAAGAGCTGATTTCTAGAGAGAACTGATAGAATTTTGTAGGTTTGTTCCCAGCGCCCTGTCCTTTGCCAATCTTTGTTCTGCCTTTGTGTGCAGGAGCGACAGAGACAGGCTGAGGTGTCTTGCGGCAAGTGCGGTCAAGGTAAAGGATGCGTTCTGACTCTCACTTTGTCTTGATGTTCACACGGGCAGTGTGCATCTTTTCCCCCCCCCCCCCCCTTTGGTTTTTCGAGACAGGTTTCTCTGTGTAGCTCTGGCTGTCGTGGAACTCTTTTAAGACCAGGCTGGCCCCGAACTCACAGAGATCCCCCTGCCTCTGTCTCCTGAGTGCCGGGATTAAAGGTGTGTGCCACCGCTGGCTCGAGTGTGCATGTCTTAACTCATTTTAAATGTACTTCTAAAATTACATTATAAGTGTGTGTGAGTGTGTGTGTGCGTGTGTGAGAGTGTGTGTGTGTGTGTGTGAGTGCGTGTGAGTGTGTGTGTGAGTATGAGTGTGAGAGTGTGTGTGTGTGAGTATGAGTGAGTGAGTGTGTGAGTGTGTGTGTGTGTGTGTGTGTGTGTGTGTGTGTGTGTGTGAGTGAGGTGGTGTATATGTAGAGTTCAGAGGACAGTGTAGGTGTCTCCACCATGTCGATCCTGGGGCTTGAACTCAGGTGGTCAGGTTTGGCAGTGGGTACCTTTACTCACTGAGCCATGTCCCCAAGAATTTTGATTTACAAATGAAAAAAATCCTTTTTTTAAACTTGTCTTTTTGTTTGTTTATTTATTGAGATAGTCTTATTCTGTAGCCAAGGCTGGTCTCGAATTCACAATGCTTTCTTCGTAAGCCTTTTGATTGTTGGGATCACACCATGCCCAGCTACAAATAAAGGTTCTCTCTCAAAAAAAAAAAAAGAGTCCCGTTGAATCTTGATGCTGAAGAGAAGCTTAGAGGAAAAGGAGACTGTACACCATGCTTGTCGTGACTGCTGTGGAGTGCGCTCTGATAGATGCTGTCAAAGTGCTCTCCGGAAGCTTTTGCTCTGTGTTGAGAAAAACTATTGGGTTCATTTTCTTGATAGCATTGTAGAATTATTACTTGGCTATTCAAATCTTTATTGCTATCAGTGTCTTAGAGTAAAAGGTAAACCTGCTTTTTTGGTAAATCCTGCCAACTTGAAGGTCCTTGATTCCAGATGACATCGTCTCCAGTGATTGCTATCATGACAGGTCTGGTGAGAAGGACCCTCTCTTGTAAAGGAGCATTGATAATACTTCTTTTATGCACGCCACACTGCAACCAAGGCAAGGACCTTCAGCTGAAGAGCCTTGGGCTGCACTGCATTTCAGACCTAGCCACACACCTAAGAGTGTATAGGCGGCCCTCATAAGGATTGATAGGCTTAAAAAATGAAAGACAGGGCTTGGGGATTCAGCTCAGTGGTAGAGTGCTTGCCTAGCAAGTGCAAGGCCCTGGGTTTGGTCCTCAGCTCCGTGGGAAAAAAAAAAAAAAAGAAAGAAATTTTGGTCCATCTGGGATAGGGAGTGGGTCTGGGAGGAGATGGGAGAGGGAGATGAATATGATCAAAAATAATGTATGAAATTTTCAAAGAGTGAATAAAAATATTTAAACAGAGATAAAGCTGGCTGAGGATAGAAGTGCCTGGATCATATTGTAGTTCTATAAATGCAAATGGCTGCAGTGGCTGCCGTCGTCCCTCCCCACAGAATGTGCCTGTACCCCTTAGAGGTTCACTGCCATCACCTGAACTGTGTAGTTTGTTCCTTATTTTCAATATAATTCACTCACTCTGTATTTACAGTGTGCCTCTGGTCTGTTCGTATTCGTCAGCACGCTGCTCTTCTCAGTTCTGGGAACAAGAGAGCTTGGCTAAGCACCACGTGCTCACTACCCAGCTTTGACCCTTTTGTGGGGAAGGGAGGGAGGGGTCAAAGTTATACGGAAGAGAGTGGGAAGCGCTGAGCTGATTAATAGCTACACCTAGGTCATTGCTCATTTGAAATAGTCCTGTATTATCATTTCTTCCTTGTAGTTATGTGAAGGTTTATTTTGAAATTTCAAAGTCGTGTTATATTTACAAGCTGAAAAGCATTTTAAAATCCCATGTTTCTTTTGTCTTGTGACTAATTCTTAATTTGTACATCAATTGCTGAGTACATGACACTACTTTATTACTCTTGTAGATCCTTCAGTGACTGGGACTGCTGTTCTTGATAATTCTGAACAAAAATCATCTCAGAAAACAGGCAAAAAATTATTGAAGACTTTAGCAGCACCCGAGACACTGGATCCATGGAACACTCAAACAAAAAAAGTTTCACTGCGAGAAATAATGTCAGAAGAAATTGCCTTACAAGAGAAACATGATTTGGTATGGGTTGGCACAGATATTAGTCCGTGGTCTCGGACTCCAGTGTTGTTTAGCGTGTGATTTTCATTTAATTCTGTGCATCCTGATCTTGGCTTCATACTAAACTTGTCTCAAGCCAATATTACAACTGAAAAATGTCTTAAGTAGAATGTGGTTGAGGCGTTGCTTCTAGCTTGTTGGTACTCTATCTGACACACACGGTCGTCTGTGTTAAGTATGTGTGGGAGCTGTGTTGTTGTTGTTGTTGTGTGTTCTCGAGACAGGGTTTCTGTGTAGCCCTGGCGATCCCGAAACTCACTCTGTAGACCGGACCTGCCTCTGCCTCCCGAGTGCTGGGACTGAAGGTGTGAGGCACCACCGTCCTGCCATTGTCAGTTTTTAACATTTGCGTCTGTAATCTTTTACTAATAGAAAAATGTGAAATCTTTCATTTGAAGATAGTGTTATACGTTATTTAGTAACAATAATTATATTGCTTTTTAAAGATGTGCCTATCTTTAAATTTAAAACAACAACAAAAAACAGAAAAAAATCTCAGAAACTTAGGAATTTGCATTTACAATTCATTTTTCCCCTTCTACTCTTCAACTGAAGTTCAAATGGAAACTTTGTTTTAAATCTTACTTTCTATTTTTCACTTCGGTGTACTTATTTGAAGCCATTGGTAAATTTAATTTCTTTCATATTTCTTTTTTTTTTTTTTAAAGATTTATTTTTTTATTATGTATACAGCATGTATGACTGCAGGCCAGAAGAGGGCACCAGATCTCATTACAGATGGTTGTGAGCCACCATGTGGTTGCTGGGAATTGAACTCAGGACCTCTGGAAGAGCAGTCAGTGCTCTTAACCTCTGAGCCATCTCTCCAGCCCCAATTTCTTTCATATTTCTTTTTAGCTTTTTCATTTTTCATTTTGAAAATGAGAACTAAAGATCTTAAAAATTAAAAGGGGGGACCAGTGAAAATGAAACATCGAGAGACTGTCTTACTGAGGCTTCATTGAAAGTGAGAATGCTTTTAAAAAGAGCATTCTCTGGACCAAGTATTCTCAAGCCAAGTTTGGCTTTGGAAGTTACTTAGTCGAGCTATCAAGGGAAAAAGTGATCCGTAAGTGGTGACCAGGACGTGCTACGACGTGTACTGTGTGTGACTCCCAGAGTGCCCTTTTGTGCCCTTTTGTGTTGGCAGCAGGAGCAGAGGTGTGTGTTCTCCACACTCACTTTCCCTTGTTACCTCCGTGACCAGTGCCGGGTGCTGCACCCTGTGTCAAATGGCTTCAAGCACTGTCTTACAGTCGGACTGCTGCTTCAGATACCTTCTTCATCTATGTGGAGGGAGCTGGAGAAATGGATTCTCTTCAAAGAAATAGAAAAACCTAACTTTAGGCTTGAATATTGTAACAGTTTTGCTAAATGCCGTTTCCATCACTGAAACTGATCTTTTGTTTCTGACCTGCCTCATAATTTCACAAGTAGTTAACAAATGGCTATCTTTTGACTTTACAATTTAATGCTTTTTTTTTTTTTTTTGAGACAGGGTTTTTCTGTGTTGGATTGCGCCTTTCCTGGAACTCACTCTGTAGCCCAGGTTGGCCTTGAACCTCACAGAGATCCGCCTGGCTCTGCCTCCCGAGTGCTGGGATTAAAGGTGTGCTCCACCACTGCCGGCTTTTTTTTTTTTAATTAAACAAATTGAGTAATAGAAGATAAGAGCTGGGTGGTGGTGGTGGTGGTGGTGGTGGTGGTGGTAGTGGTGGTGGTGGTGGTGGTGGTGGTGGTGGTGGTGGTGCACACCTTTAATCCTAGAGCTCAGGAGGCAGAGGCAGGCAGATCTCTGAGTTTGAGGTCAGCCTGGTCTACAGAGTGAGTTCCAGGACAGCCAGTGTTACACAAAGAAGAAACCCTGTACCAAAAAAAAAAAAAAAAAAAAAAAAAAAAAAAGTAGACAACTTGGTCCAGAGAATGCTCTTTTTAAAAGCATTCTCACTTTCAATGAAGCCTCGGTAAGACAGTCTCTCGATGTTCCATTTTCACTGGTCCCAAAGGAGAGAGAGAGAAACCCTTTTGTATATCTCTGGAAGAGAGAAATAGGAAGCGGACTTCACATATACTCACCACTAAAGTACAAACATTCATTGTAGGATGGTAAGACCTTGAGTTGATAGTCTATCCGTGTTAGAATTCATAGTTTAGAAACGCGATGGCCTGTTGGGTCACTAGGAACTCAATAGCACTGAGGATTGTTTTGGGGGTAGTGGTGTAAAGTCAGGCTTTAGAGCATATGTGAAATATTTTATTCTTTGTTCTTTATTTTATTGTTGTTTTTTGAGATAAGGTTTCTCCGTGTAGTTTTGGAGCCTGTCCTGGAACTCACTCTGTAGCCCAGGCTGGCCTTGAACTCACAAAGATCCGCCTGGCTCTGCCTCCCGAGTGCTGAGTGCTGGGATTAAAGGCGAGAGCCACTATTGCCTGGCTACTTTAAGAATCTTTATCATAATCTTAGTTTAGAATTTGAAAGAATTCTAAGGACTAGGGAGATGGCTCAGGGAGTCAGAATACTTGCTGCCAAGCATGAGTACTTGAGTTCAAATCTCCCCACACCACCATAAAATGTTTTTTAAAAATTGGGTGTGCTATGACCTGAGCTTTTGGAGGTGGAGACAGGAAGATCACTGTGGAGAGCCTGTCTAAAGAAAGAAGGTAAAAAGTGGTAGAGACTCCACAGGGGGCGTGCAGTGCATGCCACTAAGTGTCACACAGATGGGGTGGGTGGACAGAGAAAGGTTGTATTTTAGGAAAGTTCATTTAGTCTGACAGTTTAACTGTCTTTACGTATTTAGTTAAATTTTAACTTTTTGTGCTAGGATCTCAATTTATACCCCAGACATGAACTCCTGTCTTTCTGTCTTAAAATCAAGCATTATGGGCACATGCAGCTCTGCCTGGCAGGAGGAGTCGGTCTGGATAGGTAGCCTTATGGATTGTGAGAAATATTAATACTCACATTGTCAATTTGAGTGAATGTATTTGTGAAAAAATTTTAAGTAATTAGGAGTTCTAAGATTTTCGGCCCCCCTGAATTTGTGACATTTACACATTGTAGTTTCTGCCCATTGAGGAGAACATGTTTTTGAGGACGTTCACAGCATCACACAGTATCCCTTAATGAGGACTCAGGGGTGACATTTCTCTCAGGGTTCAGTCCCAGAGAAGCTGTACTTCTCCTGAGTGACTGGTTTGTTTTACATTTATGGACACTGAGGCGCTTCCTTCCCCTTTGCTTTGGCCACTAAGGGCTCAGAACTGAATTGTAGCAACTGTACAGGATTCTGTGACATAGACTTACACACTAATTTTACTTGCTAGCTTTATCCTGTATTCTTGCCTTTATTTCCTCTAATCTTTGACTTCATTTATTTATATCCCGTTTTTTAATAGACAGTTACATTGATTAAAGATGAATAATATCCCAAATAAAGCATCATTAGGTGATTTGTTGTATGAATATCATAGTGTATTTATACCAGCCTGGTAGGGCTTACTGCACACTTAGGCTCTATGGTACAGCATATACCAGTAATGTGTGGCTCCTCACTTACTGAGACAGTGTTATGTGGTTCACGACTTCCTGTGTCGCTTCATCCTTGTTAAACCATGGAATAGACTGGGTTGGGCTTGCATATGTATATGTATATATGTGATTATATGTATTTATGAACTCCCTCAAACACTTGACAAAATGGGATATAAATAAATAGTGTAAGAATACTTACATTACTAACCTCAGCCTTTGATCAGTGAGGAAAGTCTGTGATTGCTTATAAATCCTTGGTCTTTTTGCAACAAGATAATTAGGCTTTTGTTCAGTATTGTCTGGCTTATAAATGTAATCTTAAGGGTGATTTTTTTTTTCCTGTTTCGTTTTAGAAAAGGGAGACACTTATATTTGAAAAAGACTGTGCCACCAAACTAAAGGAGAAGCAACTCTTTAAAATATTTCCAGCCATTAACCAAAATTTCCTGGTGGACATCTTCAAAGACCACAAGTGAGTGCCGGAAGGACTGGCTGGGATTTCCACTCTGACGTCTCTGGTGGTATATCCCAAACAATCTCTAGTGCTCATCTTCTGATGAAATGTCATAAATAATAAATTTAGATTTGATACATACAATACAGAATGTGACATTTTCTAGGTATTTGTATTCCATGTTACTTTTTTCTTTAATTTTCTTTTTTTTTTTTTTTTTTTTTAAATCGGAGCTGAAGACTGAACCCAGGGCCTTGTGCTTGCTAGGCAAGCGTTACACCACTGAGCTAAATCCCCAACCCTCATGTTACTTTTTTCTTTAATTTTTTGTTACCTTTTCCCCATGAGAAACTCGGGCAGCTAACATGGGGCTGAGGGTTAGACAGTGCTTTGCTTCTATTTTTAAAAGAGAACCTCATGGTGTTTGTAGGCTTTGTTATAATACAAATATCGACCTGGAGGTGCGTTGGATTTTGGAAGGAAATTGAAACTATGTATAGATCCCCAAAAGACTTACGGGATGTAGATGATGCAATTAAAAGAAACAGTGTAGCTCATGTTCCTCAAATAAAGCCTAGAACTCAGCATGGAGGCTACAGGCTTGCAGCAAATTCTCAACCAGCAAGGGCTACATAGCCTGACTCCAAAATAAATAGTTAAAAGAAATTAGAAATTGAGTTATCAGCGTTACCTCCTACTGCTACTTTGGTACTTACGGATTGAACCCAGGACCCCACACATCCTTGTTTTATTAAAATCAACTAATGGTCTCATGTATCCCAGGCTGTCCTTAAACTTGCTGGGTAGCTAAGAATGACCTTGAACTTCTGACCTTTTTGCCTCAAGGGCTAGGATTACAGGTATCTGCCATCATGGCCAGTTCTATACAGTTCTGGGGATCAAACCCAGGGCTTCCTGCATGTCAGACAAGTGCTCTACCAACTGGGCCACATCCCCAGCCCAGTTAATTTTGACTGGTATGTAACACAAAATTATGCATATTAATGAGTCATACAATTTTGATGAATGTGTACATTGTATAGTGTTCAATTAGGTTAAACATGTGTTTTCCAGACCCCTGAATTTTTTGCTTGTTCATTCGTTCATTTATTTATTGTGTGTGCAGTCAGTAAGGTGTAAGTGTTTAGGTCAGAAGACAACATGAGACCTGGCTTTCCCTTTTCAACAAGTGGATCCTGGGGATCAAACTCAGGGCGTCAGGTGTGGCAGCAAGAACCTTTACCTGTTGAGCTATTATACCTGCCCATGATTATGATTATGATTATGATTATTGTTAAAAACCTTCAGAGTCTTAGACTAGAGAGGTGGCTGAGCGGGTGAGAGTGGAGGCCGCACTTCAGAGGACCAGAGTTAGATTCCTAACACCCACATGGGGGCTTACAGTTGTCGGCAGCTCCAGTTCCAGGAAGCCTGACGCCGCCTTCTGGCCTCCTCAGGTACCAGGCGTGCGTGTGGTACATCCACACACGGAAACATCCACACACGGAAAACAGATCCTTAGTATTATTTTTTTAAAAAAAGTTTTTTTGTTTTGTTTTGTTTTGTTTTTTTGACAGCATTAAGGAGGCAGAGGCAGGCAGATGTCTGTGAGTTCAGGCCAGCCTGGTCTTTGTAGCAAGTTCCAAAGCACCCAGGACTATATTGTGAGACCTATCTTAACAAAAAAAAAAAAAAAATTGAGACCCAATTACTCATTATTTTTCCTGAGATTTCCCAGAGGTCATTCTTGAATCTATCTTATACTTTTTATTTTATGTATATGAGTGTTTGCCTACATGTATTTATGTGCACCCCATGTGTGTCTGAGGCTCTCAGTAGGCAGAAGAGGGCATTAGATTCCTTGGAACCAAGAGTCACAGACTGTTGGGAAAACCTGGGTTCCCTGCAGAAACAGCCAGGGTCTCAACCACTGAGCCATCTCCACACTTAGAAATTGCTTGAATTTGTGCCACAGAACTTTCATTTTCTTAACGTTATATTCAAACAGCTATTCACTGGAACACACAGTACAGTTTCTAAACTGTGTTCTTGAAGGAGACCCCGTGAAAACAGTGGTAGCTCAGGAATGTGTTCACCAAAATGAGAATATCACTTCTCATCCTGCACAGAAATCGAAAGAGAAGAAGGTACGGAGTGATTTGATCTTTTATTCTGTTGGCAAATAAATGTGTATAAAATATGGTTTGCTTATTGAGTATAATAGTTAAGTGATTACTTTTCACCCTTTTGACTACTTTGAAAGTTTAATGACCAATAACATATTTGGTTTAGAATATCTGTATACTCCAAAGAATGAATTTATACTTACATGTTTTTGTTGAATATATTGATTGCATGGTAAGCATTTAAATTCCTGTAGGTTATGTGTAGACTTTCCTTGGTAGACACAGTAGAATATGAAGCATACTTGAGTAGCTGTGGTTTTTATTGTACCCTAGATCTTAGAATCTAAATATGTGGGCAGAAACGTTTAACCTTAAGTGCCAAACTTTTCTTAAGTGGTTTCTCTATTTTACCTTGAAATTGTTTTATTTATGTTTGGATTACTCATAATAAATCCATAGATATATAATTGATTTTTACGTATTAATCTTGTATCAGCATTAAAACTTTTTTGTTGTTGCTTTTTTATTTTTATTTTATGTATTTGGGTATTCTACCTGCATGTATGTATTTATGTTCACCATGTATGTGCAGGGCTTCTAGTTACAAAAGGTTGAGAGCCTCCATGTGGGTGCCAGGAACCAAACCCCAGGGCCTTTGCAAGAGCATCAAGTCCTCTTAAGCAGTGAGCCATCTCTATAGCACATTTTGTTTGTTTTCGAGACAGGAGTTTCTCTTGTGTAGCCCTGGCTAGCCTGGACCCTCTATGTAGACCAGGCTGGCCTCAAACTCAGAGATCTGTCTCTGTCCCCCAAGTGCTGGGATTAAAGTGTGGGCCACCATGCCTGACTCATAATTAAGTTTTTTGAAGAACATGGTGATATCTGTTATATCAAGTCTCTACAGTCTCAGGATCCAAGCAAAGTATTAGTGAGGAAATTATGTAACCAACTGTTAATTTGTATATTAGGTCAGTTTTTGTAAATCTTTCTTCCCTTATTTTTATCAATTAGAGATATATGTGTATTATATAGTACATATAATATTTTTATAGTATTACTATAAATTAAATGATAGACTTTTAAGATTTTAAACCTATGTGTCATTGAAGATTGTCTTATAGAATATATTATAAATGTAATTTTTGGTAATATTTCTAAGCAAAATGGTATTTTCCTGCTTGTTAAATTCTAGTAAGTAACCTCAATCAAATAATTATATCAATAAAAGCATTTTTTAAAGTATTGAAAATTGTGATTTTGTTTGGTTTTGGTTTTGAATACACATAAAATGTTTATTAAATTACATAGTAGGACATGTATGACTTAACAATACTTTTAAGGTATCAAAGAAATTAATTGAAAACATTTATCTATTAAGATAAAGTTAAGATGATAGATGGTGGCGCACATCTTTAATCCCAGCACTCAGGAAGCAGAGGCAGGAGGAGCTCTGTGAGTTTGAGGCCAGCCTGGTCTACAGAGTGAATTCCAGGATGGTCAGGGATACACAGAGAATTCATGTCTTGAAAAAACAAAACAAGGGAAAAAAAAAAAGATAAAGCTAAGACATAGATTGCTGTTTGCAAGCAGTTCTCTGCAAACAGTAACTTTGAAGAAGAGAATTAATGAAAAGCCAGGTTGACTTAGAGATTGATTACTATATTTCATTTTTTAAACATTAGCTTTTGATATTCTAAAGACATTTGGATATACTGTCTTAGAATATTATCTAAAAAATACAGTTTTTTTACTTAATGGAAAGCATATGGACAGTTTGCGTAATTATCACTTATCTTTTGTTTTACATTAGAGGATTCTCTTAGAATATGTTTTAGATAATAATTATATCACATATACCTGTGAGTACATACACACAAACACACTTTGTTGCTGTGTTTGGTTTCTGAGAGAGGATCTTGCCATGTAGCTTATACTGTTCTCAGTCAGATTGCTTGGCCTCCGTGATACTGGGATTGTGAGGGACAGGGTTGATTCTAAAAGGTTACTGAATTTCGCTAACCGACCATGGTGGCTAATGGTAGGTTGAAACTGACCCATAAGTGTATCTATGATTTTTACTATCAGCCATGATAACTACATGAGGTATTCTGTTGATTTTTAATTATTTGTTTTTCATTGGCTTTAAAAACCATAAGTTGAAAATTCTCATTGTTACCACGAAACTTTTTGTTTGTTTGTTTAAAGCAAGACATCATGTATCTCTGGCTGGCTTTCTACTCCCTGTGTAGGCAAGAGTATATGCCTTCAGCCTTGAAGAGTGACCTGCCTCTGCCCTTGAGCGCTGGGAGGATAGGTGTGCAACACTGTCCAAGGCTTGAAACTTGAATAGGCTTAACCACAAACCAAAACTTGGATTTCTGTGCTGAATGCATTCATACTGCTCTCTGACTATCTTACCTTCTATCTTTTGGCTTGATTTATGATCTGGTTATATTTTAATGATTTTGAAGAATATTTCAGTGTCTCCTAAAAGTGGTTAAGGAGGGGGTAATGTTACTAACTTGAAAAAGCGAATGGTAGTCAGTGCATGCTTGACTTACAATGTAGACACCTAGGAAATCTCTTCTGAGAAGAAAGAGATGCATCTATTTCGTTGGCTTTTTCTTTTCTTTTTTTTTGGGGGGGGGGTTGTTTTGTTTTGTTTTGTTTTGTTTTGTTTTGTTTGAGACAGTGTTTCTCCGTGTAGTCCTGGCTGTCCTGGAACTCTCTGTAGACCAAGCTGGATTGTGTTGGCTTTGAACTCAGAGATTTGACTGTCTTTGCCTCCCAAGTGCTAAGATTAAAGTTCTGTGTGCAGCACCATTCCTGACTGATTTTTCCTTTGTTCAGTCTCGTATGTCCAGACTGGCTTCCAGTTACTGTCCTGATTGTCCTGTCTGTTTATGATCATACCACCCTCAACACATCTGATTGTCTCATCTTCCTGCTTTTCTTCCCAGCTAAGTACTAGGATTACAGGCACGTGCTACCACCCTGGCTCACAGCCTGGTTTGTATATGCATTTTCTGGTGGTAAGACGTCCATTTTTCAATCTTTATTTGTGTATTACATGTTATGTTCTTCTAGGCAAAGAAATCAAGAGAGAGTGATGATCCCACAGGCGACTCGTCTTTCCAGGATTTTGAGTACCCCGAGTATGATGACTACAGGGCAGAGGCATTCCTGCACCAGCAGAAGAGGATGGAGTGCTA
>CABHPR010148348.1:32761-46384 GCA_902168415.1 Peromyscus melanophrys | reverse complement strand
ACACACACACACACACACACACACACACACACACACACACACACACACACAAAGTTTCTTGAGGAAGGGCTTTGCTAGGCAGTCCAAGCTGACCTGGTATTTGTTATGTAGTCCAGACTGGCCTCAAACTCACAGCAATCCTCCTGCTTCAACCTCCTGAGTCCTGGGATTTACAGTCATATGCCACCACACCTGGCTTTTAATCATAACATTTTGACCTTAAGTTAAGGACTTTTGTGAGACTTTTTATTAATTTGTATGTAGATCTGGAGTTATCTAATCTATAAAATAAGCCATCCATCAGTTTTTTCAAATGACACGGTTTCATTTATTTGCCTTTATTGTGCTGTTTAACTCATGTAATACAAAGTGAACAGAAACAGAGAAGCAGTGTTGACTCAAGAGATTTTTTAAAATGCTGGGTTTGGGGTACACCTCTTTGACAGACTGTCAGGCAAGGCCTGGGGGCTCAGTCACCCCCGAGAGACACACACACACACACACACACACACACACACACACACACACACACGCATGCACGCACACATATGCACACAAAATGCCCTCTTGTCTCTTTCCAGTAAAGTTCCTTTTGCTGGTCAGTGATGCAGGCGTATGTATCCTGCTCCGCACTGCAGTCAAGACATGAATGCCCACAGGCCTCAGGGGTCAGCCAATGGTTTAGCCAGCTTTGCCACCTTCTACCTGGACCCTGTACTCATGGCACCTGAAGCTGGATGGTTGCATTGCTTAGTCTGCATGGGGAATGTGCTCTCAACTGGGGGGATCATTTTGGCCACTAAATTCTATGTATTTCACTCACTTAAAAATGCAAATTTCGTATTTCTTTTGACCACCTTACGTAGATATTTGACATTCCACAGCTGACTCTAAAGTCCTTTAGGGTTCCTTTTGTCTGTCTCTCTGATGCCTCACACATGCAGTGCCTTCCGCCTTCTCTCCTACCTGCTGACAGAATACATGGAAAGCCTACGGGACAGATCCAAGGGCGGCTCCTTCTGTGAAAATTCAGTGTCCTCGGGAACTGCAAACCCAGACCACTTAATTCTACAGCGGGGGGTGTCTCAGACCCCACAACAGGGATGGAAACTTGAGCTTACTGTATGTACAGAGCTCAGTCAGAAAGGATTAGAGAAGACTGTTCTCTCCAAGACACACAATGAAGACGAGACAATCTGAAGACGGATTGCCCGCATCTACTTTTTCAGGGATGTATGGTCCCTTGTTGATGCTGGTTGGCTTTGGGCCAATGCCTTGCATCTTTGGTGAGTTCAAGGTCTTATTTCTGTGTGCTCTGGCACTCCCACTGCTATGCTATGGGAGCAGCCTGAGGAGGCCTCTTGTTTTTTTTTTTTTTTTTTTTTTTCACTTTCCTTAATTCTTTGAGAAGTGGCTACATAGTTTGAAGGGCCTCTGATGGGCTGTGTTCGATACTGTCTTCTTCATAGGAAGAGGAACTTGTTTCTACTCTAATCAGTTGGCAGTTAGAAGTGCCTAAAGATGTTTTAAAGGAAAAACACATAATGTTTTGTGGTCTTCAAGAGAATCACCAGCTACTGCACAAACACAGCAAACCACGCGAACATGTTTCAATTGTGTACTATGATTAAATGACAGAGACAGAACAGTGTGAAAGGGGGCAAAGCCAGTCCAAGTGAGCACAGTAAGAATAATTCAATAACTGTAGAACAATGAAGGAAAAATTGTAGACTTAGAGGGAGGAGCCAGGGCGGCACCAAATATATATAAAAAGAGCGGACACTGGGAGAAGCAAGGGATTTAGGAAGAGTTAAGCCTTCAGCATTCAAGGAATCAAGAAAGAATATTCCAATTTCACAGCATTCTAACGTTGCTAAGAATTCTTATTCTGGAAAAGATCCTACCTAAATCATGGGAGCCTGAAGCTGTGGTCTAAATCTGACTTACAGGTACGGCTCTCAAGGGTCAATGCAGCCCAAAGCCTCTTACTGTGGACCCATAACTAAACGTGGGGATTGTGAGAAAACTGAACAGTAAAACAGCTGACGAAGAGTCAAACCGAGAATTGAATTCAAAGTCAAACTCATAATGAAGCCTCTGGCAGCGCTCATTCGGCTCTGCCTGTGGTATGTCATGAGCTGTAAAGTTTTTGTGTTTTTTTTCATACACAAATTTCTCTGCTCTTACAGAAAAAAGGTAAAGATTTCTCAAATTTTCTTACCATCATCTCTCGTGCAAAAATCATTAATCTATCAGTGGAGTGTATTGACGAGAATGTCTGGCTTTATTGATTTATTTAGAGAATGTCTGATTGTAAAGATCACTGTTTTACTTGTTGGCTTGAGTTAGCTAAAATCTCAACGAATCTCAACTGGGGGTTAGGACAGAATTTGTGATGATTTCCTAAATGGCCCCAGACATACTTACGCCATTTTGTACTATGGAAAGTGGTGATCTATGTAATAATCAGTTCTGAAAAGTGTTGACAACACTCTGTGTTCTGCACTATCAATTATTCAGGCAAGAGTTCCTTCTTTTCAGAAAAGTAAACAAGTACATTTGTCTCATTTGTATACAAATGTGCTTTTTGTCTTTAATAAATGGTAAAATTGTATGTGTGCCAAAGAATTGTTTCCAAATGAAATTCTTTATAACTTACAGTATTTGTTTGATCTATATTCTTATTGTAGATATCCCTATACCCAGGGGCTGTATAAACATTTCTTGGGTAAAAAGGATAGTGAGCAGAAATCTCAGAAGCCTTGGTCTAAGGCAACTAAAATCCCAAGAAGCAGCCTCGTTGCACAAGGTTGTTTCAAAGTTCCTAGGTTTGTACAAGAGAAGTCTTCTAATTCGGCCTCAGTTCTCTCTACACTGGGCTGTTCCAGTGTGCCCACCTATTTCACATCTCACTTGCTGGAACACAGTGACCCAGCCTCTGCTGAGGCACAGCTGGCTCTCAACACAGCCAGAACTGAAGACCTGGACCGTGTGTCAGTTTGCTGCCAACACTCCTACCCTCAGAAGAACTATGCTTTTAAAAAACAAGTATACGATTTTTACTTTTATAAACAGACCTATTTCCAGTCACAAAGAAAGGTCAATTACTTAAATTCAGAGTTTTTAGATAAATAGCACTACTAAATGCTTCTTTCCCAGCAAAATCACATTAAAATTTAAGTTCTTTTTCATAGATGGCAGGTGAGGCTATGTAATTTTTCAGTATAATCTTAATTAAATTCAGCAGAAGTTAAGGTGACCTGGCTCTGTGTGTGTGTGTGTGTGTGTGTGTGTGTGTGTGTGCGTGTGCGCGCGTAGCGGGGTTCAGGTGCATGTGAATGTGTGTGCACATGCATGGGGAAGGATGATGTTGACAGAGGGTCTTCCTCAATTGCTCTCCGTTATACATTGAGACAGGGTCTCTCAACCGAACCCAGAGTGTGCTGACTCAGCTGGTGTAGCTAGCCAACTTGACCTAGGCATCCCCTGTCTGTCTCTCAAGAACTGGGATTACAGGCAGACCACCAAGTCCAGCTGACTTTTGCATGCATGCCGAGGATCTGAACTCTGGTCCTCACACTTGCATGGTAACTGCTTTGCCCACATTGAGCCATGTCTCCACACCCCTAACGTGACCTGTGGCTTGAACTTACTAATACTATTACCTATTCTATGAAACAATGAGTTATCTATTCCCACAGGTCGCTGAGGCATTGTAACTTTTCATTTGAAGTAATTTATTTGGGGAATAATGCTTTTGGTTATTTTTTTTTAAAAGCATTCAAGTGCATGCATTCACTCAGCATATACATCATCATCAGTGTTCATGAGCACCATGGCAGACAGTGTACTTCCTTACACCCAAATCCTCAAGTCCCTCACCAAGTACACTGACAGGCGGTTAGAGTACAAAAGAACAGTCGCTTCTCTACGAAAGCAGCTCTTCCGCCGACTGCCGAGATTATAGACACACGCCACCACACCTGACCTGATTTTCTTGGTGGCTGTTGTTTGGACACAGGTCTCTCTCTGTAGCACGGGCTGGGCTTGAACTTACTGCAATCCCCTTTCCTCAGCCTCTGAAGTACGGGAACTAAATATAGGCAGTGTGCCACCACACCCAGTTTGGATTGTTTTTGTCTCTGGGAGTAGAGACTGTAAGATATTTAACAGACTTATTAAAAAGATATTTAAAAGCTCACAGCTGGGTGTCTAGTTCAGCGGTAAAGTGTGGCCTCCTATACTGAGGCTCCAGGACCCATCCCTTTCACTGCTGAAAGAGAAGGGAAGAGGCACAATGATTTCAAAAAGACAGGAGGCCTGGGCAGATGGCTCAGTTCATAAAGTGCTTACCCAAGCACAAAGACAAGAATATGGATCCCCAACACTCACATAAAAGTCAGGCTGGCAAGGTAGCTACTTGTAAACCCAAAGGTTGGCAGGTAGACACAGGATCCCAGGACGAGCTGGCTAGCTAGACTAGAAAGAATCAGAGATCTCTGGGTTCAGCAAGAGACCTCATCTTAATAAGCAAGTTGGAGAGTGAATGAGGAAGACACTAGATGTCAACTTTGGGCCACAACACACACATGTGCATATGCGAAGGATAAGGAGGAGGAGGAAGAAGAGGGAGGAGGAAGAGAGGAAGAGGAAGATGAAGACGAAGACGAAAAAGCAGCAGCAGCAGCTCAGATGAGAAACCCTGAGAAGGGCACCAAGGGGTATTGCTGTATTAGTGCCCCTACCCCCAACCCACCCTGAGACAGGACCTGACTATGTAGCCCTAGGTAGCATGGAACCTGCTGTATGTGCCAGGCTGGCCTTGAACATACCAAGATCTACTTGCCTCTGCCTCCCGAGTGCTGGGATCAGAAGCATACCTATCGCGCACAGCTAACAGCCCTTTCTCACCACTGGCAGCTTGTTTTAGCATCCCCAGCTCTCTGAGTTTCACAGCTGGAACAACAGAACAGGGACAGCTTGTCTGCACTGAGACATCTGGTGGCTCCCGCTCCATCATTACCCTGGTGCAAACACTGTCCTCTTCCTGGAAAACTCCCTAATGTCTCAGTCTTATTCTTCCTTTTTTTCTTTTTCTTTTTCCCCCGAGACAGGGTCTCTCTGTGTAGTCCTGACTGTCCTGGAACTCACTCCGGCCTCGAACTCACAGAGATCCGCCTGCCTCTGCCTACTGAGTGCTGGGATTGAAAGTGTGCGCCACCACCACCCTGCTCATTCCCATCACTTCTACCACAAAGTGACTTAGTACCTTGTCCAGCAACTGAATGGCCAGTTTCACTTTGCTTGGGACTGTATCATTGATTTTAAAAAAGCAGTAAGGGGAGTAAAGAATTATCAGTGGGGGGAGGACAACAGGCCAATTTAAATTCTGTTACATAGGGCATGCTGGGAAAAAGTACTTTTCATTTTGTATAAACTAGTTGTGATGGTTTGATTGAGAATTGACCCTCATCGGCTCATATATCTGAACACACGGTTCCCAGTTGGTGGTGATGTTTGAGGCTTTATGGAAGCTTTAGGGGGGGCATTGCTGGAGGAAGCACATCACTGGGGGCGGGCTTTGAGAGTTTATTGTCCCGGCTACACTTCCAGCTGGTCTTCTCTGCTTCCTGCTCCCCACCCAAGCTCCAGGCTACCACCTGCTGAAATGACTGTTCTCCATCATGGAGGCTCCTTGGGAACTGTGACCTTCTGAGATATGATCTGACTTCCTGCTCCATGCCTCCCCCACCATTATGGACTCTTCCCTCTGGAATCAAAAGCCCAAATGCCTTCTATTTAAGTCACTATTTGTCATGACATTTTATTGCAGCAACAGGAAGTGACCAACACGAAATTCTATTCTATTCCATTCCATTCTTTCTATTCTATTCTATTTTTTCTATTCCATTCTTTCTATTCTATTCTCGTTTTTCATTTCCCTTCCATCTAGGAAAAGGAAACATAGGATCGTTTCTTTGGAGGACCAGAAAGTACCACTATCTGTGAACAAGAAAATAATCACACAGCATCAAAACTACACCCAGCCACAGCCTTTGGTTAACCCAAATAAAAGCTTCAGCTGGGTGTCCATCCATTTCACACCTCTGTCCAACCTTGAGAATCACCAGCAAGACTTCAAGTTCAGGTTCTCTAGATCCTTCTGACTTAATCAGCATCTTCAGAGGAAATACCCAGGATGTCTGTCTATCTGTCTGTCTCTCTTGTAAGCATCTAGGTAATTCTTATCATGAGACATGTCTGAGAAATATGGATCTTGGGACTATGCTCTTCTTAAAAATTCTATTCCTTTGGCTGGTGAGATGACTCGGGAGGTAAAGGTGCTTGCCACCAAGTCTCATGATCTGAGTTTAGTCCCTGGGCCACATAATGAAAGGAGAGAACCTAGTCTCACAAGTCATCCTCTCGCTTCTGTGCTCACACTTACACTCGAGCGTTGCACACACACCAGTAAATAAATGTAATTCAAAAAAATTTAAGCCTATCCTCTTTTCTGACTCCCAAGAACTCAGACTATGGCCTCAGGAATAGTATGGCTGAGGATGTAGCTCGGTTGGCAAAATGCTGGCTCAGTATGCTCAAAACCCTGGGCTTGATGTCCAGCACTGGTAAATGTGGGCGTGGTGGGCACAACTGTCACTTCGGCCTCACCTGGGAGGAGGATCAGACTGTAGGGTCAACCTTGGCTAGATGGAGAGTTTGAGGCCTGCGTGGGCTACATGAGACCCCAGCTCCCAACAAAATGAGAGTATGCATAAGAAGACTCCGCTGGGGCTGGTGAGAGCGCTCAATGGTTAAAGTTCTCACCATACAAGTGTGACACCTGAGTTCAATTCCAGGGATTCCGAATAATGGAAGGACAGAACTGACTCCCTTGAAAATTGTCCGTCACTCATACACACACCATACCCACACAATAACAAACAAACTTTAAAAACTACAGAGAGCTACCCTGCTTTCCATGGTGGCCATTTCACAGTTACAAACTAAACAGGCTCTTCGTGATTGCTGAAGGCATTATCTGGAGGGCTAGGGGTCCCAGCCACTGTCTCAAACAGGCAACACGTCTCTAAACGCAACTGTTGAAGTCTTATTCTGTTTTCTACCCAGGAATCTTGGGAAAGGATAACGTTGCCTAACAGATGCTAAAGTAAGGCGAGTACAGAGTGCTTCGGCTGTGTCCAGTTCAAAGAACAAGGCAAGAACTCAGCAAGAGCCTCTTGGCCTAAACTGTGGATCAAGGGGACATGGACGCAGCCGTTTCTCTCTGGGTGTGGACTGCAGAGCTCAGCGGAGAAGGCTGTTACCATGTGGCTGGTGAGAAGATCCATGTGTGAAAATGAACACACAGGGCACGTGACACTGACACAGATAAAAACAGCACCACGTGCTTCAGCGCTGCTCTTCATAGGAGAGGAAAGCACCATTAAAAGTGTCTATGGCTGAGGACATTGAACCTGAGGACTGGACACGGACGTTTACTTTCAAAACCAGAGAGACGAACCCGAGGGGCCCACGAAGCACAAAGAAGAAAGTGAAGCTCATGTGGAGGCGTCATGAGCAACACACCCCAAGGCAGCGGCATACAAGGTGATGGCCAATATCCTCCCCAGCGCGGCCTCGGCACTGTCGCCACCCTCAGCACCCTGCAGTGCCCTGATTCACCAGAACAAAGATTAAACAGGAAAGGGGGAGAGCTGAGGTAGAGGGAGGGCCAGGAGTCGCTGGGGACAGAGTGAGAAAGAGGGCGGGACATCGTGCAACACATCATGCAGGGACCTCAGTGAGGACAAGTGGGCACCAGGAAGCACTCGGTGGGAACAGAGGACCAGAGAGACACACACCTCAATCACAGAGACAAAGCGCTTACCCTCCGCTTTAGTGGCAGTACCGTCTTTAAGCCAATTAAAAAACAAGGGAGGGGACAACAGGGAACAGTTAGTGACAGTCAGAAAATTAAAAAGCAGAATGTTATTAGCTACTCAAAAAGCAAAATGTACACTTTCAAACAAAGCCAAAAGGGAAACACGTTCAAACGCAGAGCAGAGGTGGAAGCCAGCTAAGTGTGCCCTCGCCAGGGTTAGCTCAGTCTGGAGTGACAGGATTTGCCCTTGGAAAGCAAAACAGAACAGTGACCCACAGCTGTGCCACAGTCGACCCGTGACTCAGGCTCTCCACTTCGTCAACTGCATTATCCTCCAAGTTCCCAGTCCCTGGAAGTTCTAGCAGGAGAAGGGGCGTAGAGGAGCAACTAGTCCAGGTTCTAAGGAGTCACCCCAAGAGCAGAATCAGTGAGAAGCTGAGAGACTGCAGCAAGGCCTATCCCAACTACACGCCCAGCAGCAGCAGCTGTCGCGTTTGGTACCTGCATCCAGGCCTACGTACTCCAAGTCTTCCCTCACGTGTCTGGACTCTAGAAGTTTGGAAAACGGTTATCAGCTTTAATGCTCCACGTTTACAAGTCGCATGTCACGGTCAACCTAAGTGGGGCCTGGACGCAGAGTCAACACTATGCCCTATTTCACTTTCGCTCAAGTAGCATGTGGGGGCGGGGTACAGCCAAGGGAACTGGGGAAAGGAGAGACCAGTCAGTGTTGCACTCTTGCTAGAGGAGACCCTGTGCTAGAGAACGTCCTCAGTGCTGCTGAAGGGTCGTATGTCTGTTGCCAGACCAAACTCCTGGGGCTTTCATCAGCACTCAGGGAATCTAATCAGGCCTCAACTAAATACCCCAGTGTATACAAGTAAGTAAGGATCCTGGATATGCTACTAACGGCTGGCAGAAAACAGTCAAGCAAATGCTAACTAAAAATACTAAAGGTGAGCCAGGCACACCTTATGGGAGGCAGAGGCAAGCTGATCTCTGTGAGCTGGAGGCCAGCTTGGTCTACATAGTGAGTTCCAGGCTAGCTGGGGCTACACAGTAGGGTCCTGTCTCAAAAACAAAAACAAAAACAAAACAAACAACAACAAAAGAAAAAAAGTAAAAGTAGACCAAAAGTATTGACACCCTTGTAAATATTTAGATTACAACTTGTTCACCATGCGAGGGAGCACCTGTGGCTTCTCCCTTTACCAAATATTACAAAATACCATCTTAATACTTATACGTTAATGGTGCAGTAGTTACCATGGGGAAGAAGAGAACCCATATTGGGCCTCTTTTCAAGAGAATGTCTGAGCTCAGGGGAATTGGACTGCCTGGACGCACGGTTCCAGGACAAACACCGTCTCAGGTTAACAGTGTTCTTATGTCAACTCTACTTTCTTCTACCTTGAAGGACAATCATTTACAAAGGACCTTCAGGTAATGCCATTGACCATTCAACATGTGCCTGAGTCAGATGGCTACCATCACCACAAGGTCATTGGCAGAGAAACAGACTCAAAGCTTGCACAGCCTGCTCATGGTGACAGGGAACAAGTGGCACCTTCTTTGGCTACCTTCCTGTCCCCATGCTTCTAATCTCAAAGCACTTCGGAACATCAGCTTGGCAGTAACCTTGCAATCCCTAATGGGACGAATGAGTAAGCTGGTTCGAGTGTTACAATTAAGCCAAGTCCTCCGGACTGGGGGTTGATTGACCAGCTCACGTTTATAAAAATACGATGACATACACCACCAGCTGGCACAGAGGGTGTTCAAGTGTCAGCACCTACCATTATGTTAGATGTCAAAAATTTGGAAAATAGTTAGGAACAATTCTTTGGAGCAGTCATTAGAGTACAGGTGTACGCGCCTCAGGCCACATGTAGGGCAGAACACTTGTACAACTGTGCTTAAGTCGGCTAGAGGTCCATCGCGTTCATTTAGAATCCTCCTGTCACCCTCCACTCTAAGAGAGCCTCAAGTACAGGAACCCTGAGTCCCCACTGAGCCATCTGGCTCTGTTCCCACAGGTTGGAGGGGGAAAGCCAGTGCGGACAACACGGGCAGTGGCTTGGGTCGGGGCAGGACTTGCTGTAGAAAAGAGGACATGAGGACCACACAGCCTGAAATCATACACGTCTTTATGGAACAGGCTGATGCTCCAGAGAAAAGGGACACTGGGCAGAGGGCGGCTGGGAACTACCTCTGAGTGCAGTTACTTATTCTTCAGACCACCTTGCAACAGCGAGGCTTCCCTCAGCCACAGAGGCCTGCAATCTGCCGAGAGGCCAGGGTCACTGGGCAGCGGGACAGGAGGGAGCCTGGTTACCTAAAGATGCATAGGACCCTGGGGGCAGCGCTGCTGCAGAGCTGAAGGCGGCGGAGCCTGAGGATGAGGAGACTTTGGATTTGGCACTGGCGGCTGCGTTCACGTCAATGTCACTTCGAGACCGCTGGAGGGATCCTGTCGTTGACACAGATTTGGTACTAACTGTAGAGCCTTTAGTGGTAAAAGAAAAGAAGTCAGGGAGGACTGACCACGTGGGATTTCAAACACATACTGTTACATGCTGCTGCTCTGCTTTTCTTAGAGATAAACACTACGTTGTAGCACGTGTCGGTGCCCACGGGAGGGAGGAAGTACCTCACTGCCCCAGAGTTCATGCGATGTAAAGAAAAGCACAGTAACCTTGCCTGTGAGGTATCTACTGTTCCAGTGTTCTAGGGATGGAAAACTCAGGTTATGGTCCACTTAGGAAATAAAGTAAGTGTCCCCATCTAGCTATGCCCTCTCTGGAAACACACCTTTTCCCAGCTTCTAACAGCCACTAAACTGCTGCTCTCACTCTCTGTTTATGTGAGCCGGGGAGCAAAAGGACTCGTGGCTGCAGGGAGGGAGGGAGGGGAGGAGAGGCCACAGAGCCTGCCTAGCCATCCAGACAATGTAAACAGGGGCCCTGGTGAAGTGGAGCCCCACCGAGGAGTCACAGCAGATGGCAGTGCAGCAATGACTCCCAACTGAGTGGGCTGAGAGCAGGCCCCAGTGTCCTGTCCCTGAATGCAGCCTCAGGAGATGAGCAGGCCACCCAGGGCAGGCAGGCGCAGGCCCCCACCGCTGCGTTTCTGTGGCTCTGTGGCTCTGTGGCCAAGCTCTTACCTCTGGACGTGGTGCTGCCGGTGGGACTTCTCTTGGCAGAAAGGGGCCGGCTGCAAAAGGCATGCATAAACGTGTTACCAAAGGTGTGCTTTATCTGTGCTGACACAACCACAGCGCCAGCATGCATGCGTGAAGATGCTCAGGGTCCTCGGAACTCCTCAGGCAATGCATTATCTTACCCACCCACATCTGACAGAGTGTTAACATTATGTTTGGGATGAACGACGTTTCCAACAAAACAAAACAATAACAAGGGCAGAAGTCAGAAGTGCAGGGCAGACATGCTGCCGGCGAAGTCCCATGTCTTAAAGTTCCCTTTCTGAACCTGTCTCTGGGCAGCACTCACATCCTCTTGGAGGACTCCCGGATGCATTAATGTGTACAGCTCATGGTGCTCTATAGCTCATTCTGCTATGACAGAAAAAGAAGAGTCTGTGGCAGAGTCCAAGGCCAAGTTTCTCACCTCCCAGACATATCTTACCTAGAACCAGTCTACCTTGACGCCCGGGGAGCTATAGCAGGTCCTCAGATAAAAACACAGCCTCAATGTGAGCTTCTGTGTAGCGAGCTTTTACACACACAACACTGCACCATGGTCAGCAAAGCCAAGGCCCTTACTTGAGACTCTCTTGAGAGCTGGAAGAAGATCGGTCTGACTGGGGCAGAGACACGATGCTGTCCGAGTTCTTCAAGTGGGACTGCAAGGCTTTCTGGTAGGAGGACTCCAGAGTGTGGTACAAGTGCTCTGCTTCTCGGCTGAAGTGACTGTGGAAACCCCAGTAGCACCTAGGAAACATGACGAACCCCCGGCTAGTCAGAGGACCCTGCTGAGCCCAGTATACTAATGCAGCATCTTTGGGACTCGAGGCCTCCAATTACCCGCTAAGAGGAGTGACAGGCACAAGGCCAGAGAACTAACAAAGGAGGCCTCGGACAAATCCTGGCTTTACAACTTACAGCTTAAATCAAAAAAGCCCTCTGACTTATTTGTCGACGTGCAGGTGGGGTGGAGGTGCCACGGCACACACGTGGGGACGAGAGGACAACCGCGGGAGTTAGTTCTCTCCTTCCACTGTGTGGGTTTCGGGGACTGAACTCGGGTCCGCAGGCTTGGTGGCCAGTGCCTTTACTGGTTGAGCCACCTTGCTCCTTGTCAGCTTTTGATGCTGGAGAAGTTACTTGACCTCTCTGAGCTGCTGTCTCACTTATAAAATGGGAATTAAAGATTCTAAGTTGCAAGACCTTATGATCTCCAGGGAGGTCCTGGATTGAGGGCTGTAACCATATGACTGAAGCATTTTCAGTTCCACTGGGAGTCTGAAACTGGACATATCACCATGACAACCCAGGCATCAGTCAATCCAACTCCCCCTCCCATGATTCATGCTTGCTAAGTGAGCATTTCATGTTTTCAAACATGATGCCAAGAAGAGAATGCCCTGTGGCTGTCATCTCCCACGGTAACGTGGTAAGGAACACTGGGTTGTATGGCTTTGAACAGTTTAGTGAATGAACACACAGAATTGGAACCAGCACTGACTCATGATTTGTCTTAAGTTTGAAAACAAGAATCCTATTGTCAACCTTAGTCCTATTGATATTCAGTTCCACTTTGGCAACCACCTACAGAGCAAAACGTCAACAAAAACTTAGAGAAACACACTAAAGTGGACTTCTGGAGTCACACGTAACAGTTACCACTAACAAAATATGCTTAAGGAACCGATGGGGTTGAGTAGGACAGTCCATAGAGTGGGTCTGAGAGGTGAGCGGGGATCAACAGAAACTTACTTTCTGGCTTCTATTCTTGCTTCAGAATCAGCATCATGTATTCCTTTCTTTATTGTTTCCGCTAATACTGATATGTGTCTAGACATTTAGGAAAAAGAGCAATAGCAGTCATTAAACACACAACTTTCAGTGGGTGAAAACAGGCTTGTGGAATCAAGTTCAAAATAGCCATGTGGGTCTGGTGGCTTCATGTCAAAGTTAGTCAGTTAAAACACAGCTCAGAGGCTAAGAACATGCCCCACCCCCTTTCCACAATGCCCTCTTTCCCATCTCCACCCTACTCTCGAAGAAGGATGTGGATAGCACTATTTTTTTATATTTATTTTTATTTTATGTGCACTGACTTTTTGCCTGTATGTATGTCTGTGTGAGGGTGTCGGATCCCCTAGAACTGGAGTTACAGACAGTTGTGAGCTGCCATGTGGGTGCTGGGAATTGAACCTGGGTCCTCTGAAAGAGCAGACAGTGCTCTTAACCACTGAGCCATCTCTCCAGCCCCGGATAGCACTATTTTTAAATCACAACTAACTTCTTTTTGAACCATACTTATTTAGCTTTTGAGGACCAAACAAGTTCTACACTTTTCATCCATCATCCATGTTATCTGTGGCCTGCGCCTCAATTAATGTAGTGTGCCTATCTCTTATCCCTTTGCTTATTAAGAGAAAAAATGGCCGGGCGGTGGTGGCGCACACCTTTAATCCCAGCACTCGGGAGGCAGAGGCAGGCGGATCTCTGTGAGTTCGAGGCCAGCCTGGTCTCCAAAGCAAGTTCCAGGAAAGGC
>CABHPR010148348.1:19483-32661 GCA_902168415.1 Peromyscus melanophrys | reverse complement strand
AAAAAAAAAAAAAAAAAAAAAAAGAGAGAGAGAGAGAAAATATATATCTTGGTCAAGATGACACGAAGATGTCCAGGGAAAAAGTGGCCAGTGATGTGCATGTTATAATGGGAAAATCTCCTTAAACAATAAAGATAGAACTTCCAAAAAATACTGTCTCCACAACTAACAAACACCAGACCATTGTAAGAACTTTCAAACTCCTGCGCTTTTCTCAGTTGGCAGACAGCCTCAGTTTCTGATTACCAGTGCTTCCGATTAGAAATTTCCTTAGGAGTTCCGACTGAGTCTTAGTTTTGATTTCTATAATCACTGGGATGAATTCCCTAGCGTCTATTACCAGTATGATGAAAAATGGCTGACAAACTATGATGCCCATTCAAAACTGTGGCACAATACTACCACCTACTGCCTCCAAACTCAGAAGAAGAGGCACCTAAAATTGACAGGAACTAAAAATATCAAAGAAAACGAACAGGCACATGTTGTTCAGAAATCCTGACACAGTGCTACTTTTCAATTCTGATACGTAAAAGTAATCTGCTACAAACTGCCATAAAGACAACAGCTGACCAATGACAGGGAATTAAAAACCTTCTCAAGTGAGTGAAATTCCTGCAAAGGATCAGATGAGGGCAGCACTAAACCCTCACTAAGCTGCCAACAGAACCTGTACCGATACTGCCCCCTACCACATAACAATGGCAATGCACACTGCCTGCTGGAGAGAAGATGACCGTGAACTCCAGCCCTACCCCACCCCGGTTTCTGTCTCTCCTCCTTACCCTCTCTCACCTCCCTGACTCCTTCTCTCACTGGGATTATAGGCACAGTTTATTTAAGACTGAGGATGGAACAGGGCTTCTGACATGCTAGGCAAGCACCCCACCACCTGAACTACACAAGCTGTATCACACTAGTATCTGGAAGGATGATATTCCCTAAAGCTTCTCCAGTATGAGGCGGCTCACATCAGTAGAAATGACAGTCACTTAGCAAATGCCTGATTCACTCCTTCCTTACACAAATGCGGCGGACCACTTGCTGCAGCACTCACCCCCAGGACTCACAGGTCAGATAACGGTTCTGAATCACAGATGCTCACCTTTCTAGTGAATGTGTCTGCCATTCTTGTAAAAGTAAATCTAAAAATTCAAAACAGCGCCTGAAATGTGGTAAGGAAGAAACACAGAACTTAGTAAGGGGTCTGTTGGTGAAAAGAAAACAGCTTAAATCAATCAGTTTATCTTTTGAGTAGGTAAGTTTCATTTAAGGGGGGGAAAAGAAAAAGGAGGGGTAAAGAAGAATCAGAAATAAGCAAAGACTAGGCCAGCAAGGTGGTTCTGAGGGTAACACACACACACACACACACACACACATTCCATTCTCTCTCTCTCTCTCTCTCTCTCTCTCTCTCTCTCTCTCTCTCAAAATATTAAGATCTTGAAAATATTTTTAAGATCTTAATTGTGCGTGTGTTATGTATGCACACATGTTCACACATGCCAGAAGACAGCTTTTGAGAGTCCTGGGGATGAACTCAGGCCATTAAGGATTGGTGACAAGTACCTTTACCCACTGAACCATCTTGCCAGCCACAGAGCATTTTACTGATCTTGGACCAAGAAGCAGCTGTTACAATGATCTTAAATAATAACTTCAAATGTGAAACTTTATCCATGGAGGAGATCTGGTGTTCATCTTGTTTTTAGAGACTTGCAAGATAATTAAGAGGAACTTCCAACACGTACCTTCTAACCGCGACAGACTTAGAGGTACAGTTGCTTGTTATGACAGGGATTAGCCGAGGGATGTGCGTGTGCTGTGGAGAAGGATGAAAACAGAGCTGAGCACCTGAAACACAGACCCGGAACAAACGCAACAGAACACGTGACCCACAGCACATGACCTCACAGCACGTGGACATTCAGTCTAAAGTTCTTCAGTGTTGAAGAAGGAAATAGAATTCCCTGAAATGTCACACACAGGCCACTGTAGAACTGACAGGGCCAGGACAGACCACAGGATGCAGTCTGGAGTCACACAAGTCTGAGGTCACTGAAGCATCCAAGTGGCTGAGGCAGTGTGCATTCATAGGGCCTCATCATGCTGAGCCATCCTAACACTGTTTCAGTGGGAAATACAATGGCTTTGGGTTTACTATTACAAGTAAGGGCAAGCATTTATTTATTTAGTGTCTGTCTGTCTGTCTATCTCTCTCTCTCTCTCTCTCTCTCTCTCTCTCTGTGTGTGTGTGTGTGTGTGTGTGTGTGTGTGTGTGTGTGTGTGTGTGTGTGATGGCACATGTGGAGAAGTCAGAGGTAACTTGTGGGAGCTGGTTCCCCCTTCACCATGTGGGTCCTGAGACTTGAACTCAGGTCCTTGGGCTTGATGGTAGGCAGCTGCCTTGAGGGTAGCAGAGAGGAGGAAGTAGAGAAAAGGTCTTTTGAAGCCTTCATGAACTACTCTTCCTGAAAACATGCATGAGGATTATTACCACCTGGCCGCTGCTCACATTAGGTACCAGGAAACTCAAGTGAAGAGTTCCAGCTCCTTGTTTGCTGCCATTAGTAAAATGAGTTTCAGGGAAACAGCAACCATGAGCACAAACAGCTAAGATGGAAGGAAGACCAGACGTGGTGGAGGGAGACAAAAGACAGATGCTCTGGACAGTCAACTACTTGGAACCAATGGCAGGTGAGTCAAAGATGTGCCCCTCAGTGACTGCCAGCCAGCCCACAAGACACAACACAAACCCTGCAGCTTTGGACATCTCCCTCCGCGGGAAAGCGACGCTGTTGCAGGTGGAGACAGATTGCAATGGTATGGAAACACCCTCAGGAGGAGTGCCTGCTATGTCCCACGAGCCAGCAGGATCTACCACTCTCGTCTGTCACCGGTGGCCCCATGACATACTTACCCGAATGATTAGCCTCACAGCTACAACACCGGAAGTAGCCATAATTTTGGCACTGTTTGGGATTAAATTAAAGATAGTTGGCATAATGGCTTCAGCTCCATGATCAAACTTATTTCCCAGAACTGATGACAGATGCCTGTAACAAGAAAGGACCAGCTGTAATCACATTCTCACACACAGTCTCTCAACATTTGACGGCCCTCCTTCACAGTTCTCTAGAGATAGACAAAAGGCAAGGGTCAGAGATACCTTAAAAATGAACTTAAAATGAACAAGTACAGAACTTGGTAAAGCCATCAGCCAACACATTTTCCTTAATAATTTCCAAAAAAGTATTAAAAGAGCAAAGAACAACTCCAACACCAAAGACTTACAATGAAGACTTACTTGCCATGAACACAACACTTGCCCCCTTTGATCTTATTTTTGTTTTGCATATAAAACATGAAACTTTAAGATCTGCCTACTCTAAAATTTTGCACAGTTATAATGCTTGCAGCTGCTGTGGCTACTACTTTAACATTCTGACAAATGTAATCACAACACTGAAGTTTTGCTAAAGCTAAAACAGCACTGCAGCATTTTGTCAAGATCCTTTCCCTCTCTTTCTCCAACTCTGAGGACTGAGCTGAGGGTTCTGCAGGTTAGGCAGGTGCTCTACCACTAACGGTACCCACGGCCCTGCATTTACTTTATTGCTATAGCACTCTTTGAGAAACAAACATGCATCCTAATGCACATATATCCTGGAGGCAAAAGATCATGAAAAGATCTCAAAGACAGAATTCCATACAATTTCATTTTTTTCTACTAATAGTACAATAGAGGATTCAGAGCTATGTCAGTGAGTAAAATTTAAAATCCAACACTCTACACAAGTGGGCAGCAGCCACTCTAACAGTACGGACATAAGTGTTAGCAGATGAGGGTCTTGCAGACCAACTAGAAGTGACCCCACAGACATGCCCAAGCAGTTATCTCTAAAGCTCCGAGAAAGGCTATGGTCCAGTGTAGGGGAATGGAGCGTGTTGCAGTCCTTACCCCAATGTGATGCAAGCTTCCCGCACTACCTGAGACCGCAGGTCTTTAGCAGAGAGTTTAAAGGCTCCATCCAGAAGACGCAAGTGTTGAAAGAAGTTATCGTACTCAGCAGCCCCAGCCAAAAGCAACGACCTCATCTTTTTTAGCTAATGGGACCGAGAAAAGTCAGAGGTATGGAAAACATTGATAAACACTGAATCTACATAACAAAAAGCCATTAATATAGATATAAACATAAAAGTTAACTGATGATAGGAACCAATTGTAAAAAAAGATTTGTGTGTGTGTGTGTGTGTGTGTGTGTGTGTGTGTGTGTGTGTGTGTGCCACGTTTGTGCAGGTGCCTGCTGAGGCCAGAAGAGGGTGTCACATCCCCTGGAGCTGGCATTACAGGTGGAAATAAGCCACCTGATGTGGGTGCTGGAAACCAAACTAAGGTCCTCTGTAAGAACAGCAGGTACTCTTAACTGCTGGATTTATATCTCTAGCTCCTAGAAACCACTTTTGCAAAGACAATTTGGACAGGTAGGTATTACCTAATATATAATGAACAAGTTAAATCACAACTAAGACTCCATTTTAAAATGCAGCAACCATGATAAATATGATTTCCTTAAAAAATCCTCTTAGGTGTACGTGTGTGCCTGCATGAGTCTGTGTGCACTACAAGGACGCAGGCGCCATGGAGGCCTGAAAAGGGCATTGGCGCCCAGAACCGGAGTACGAGCAGTGGTGCTCTCAACTGCTGAGCCATTTCTCTAGCCCTTAAGTTGCTGGGGTTTTTGTTTTTTGTTTGTTTGCTTGCTTTTGAGACAGCGTCTCTCTATGGAGCCCTGGTTGTCCTGGAACTCTCTATGTAGACCAGGCTCGCTTTAAACTCATAGAGATCCACCTGCCTCCTGAGTGCTAGGATTGAAGGCGTGTGCCACCACTCCCAGGAAGCTGATAAGTTTTAAAAACAGAAGTAGGGCTGAGTGTGGGAGGGCATGACCATTAAGTCTAGCATTCCACAAGCAAAAGCAGGAGATCCCCAGTTCAAGGCCAGCCTGGGTTACACAGCATCTAATTCTTATCATTATTTTTTGTCAACCCTACATAAACTAGAGTCATCTGGGAAGAGGGAACCTCAATTGAATTGCCTTCGTCAGATTGGCCTGTGGGCGTGTCTTTGGAGCATTTTCTTAATTGATGGTTGATGTGAGAGGGCCCAGTCCACCACAGGGGGTGCTGCCCCTGGGCAGGAGGTCCTGGTTATATAAGAGGCTGAGGGAGCCATGAAGCCAGTAAGCCTCACTCCTCCAGCCTCTGCTTTCGATCGATCCTCCCTCCAGGCTCCAGCTTCCAAGTCCTGCCCCAGTTTCCTTTACTGCTGGACTATAACCCGTGAGCCACATAAACCTTTCTTTCCAGGTTGCTCTTAGTCAAGGTGTTTATCCAGCAACAAGAAGCAACCAGGATGTAGTGAGACTACCCTGGAACAAACTCAGAACCCAAGACTCACAGCAAACAAGAAAAGAAAGTGAGGTCATTTACTAAGAGAGTAAAATGTACAGACGGTGATTTGTGTGTGAAGTATCCCTATGTCTGTGAACACGTACACACGTAGATAAACGTAACGGGACCACAGGACAGCAGCACTTACAGCATTTACTCTCTGCTCCCAGTCATGCTTGTCATCTGACAGAATCTCTCTAATTTTGTTTATGGATTCCTCGAGGTCTCGGCTAGAGTAAATCTGGAAGCAAAATTAATTTATATTTAACAGAAGACAACATACAGAATCAAGATGATTTTTCAATACATGAAGTCAGGGAAGTATAAGAAACTCTCTCGCCACATGAGGAATTCTCTGAGCATGCTCATCTTAGTGAGCCCATACCCACAATTGACAGGAACCCCTACATTTATTTGCTGCCACATGTAAGCAACCTTGCTGTGGACATCTTTACTAGTAACACAACAAAGGAGTCTGTGTACAAGAGAAAGAAAACAGACAGAGATGCATGAGGCATTTTGGAAAAAACTTATTACTGAATGTGTATGGTGGAACAAGAGGTGGGGCCAGTGTCCCATGGTGCATTGCAACTTCTGGCAATCACTCCTCAGGATTCAAATTCAGGTCATCAGGCATCCTAACCATCATCTAACAGGCTCTAGCTATCACCTTGACCCAGCCTGCAATCGTCTGAAAAGGAAACCTCAATTGAAGGACTGCCCAGATCAGATTGGCCTGTGGGAATGTTAGTGTGGCACTGTCTTGATTGTTGACTGATGCTGAAGGGCCCAGCCCACTGTAGGGAGCACCAGAGCAGGGGCTCCTGGACTGTATAAGAAAGCCAGCTAAGCATGGACCGGAGAGAAAGCCAGCAGGCAGCATCCACCGCCATCGTTTCTGCTGTACTTAATTGGCTAGCAGTGAATTTACGGGATCGAGGGACAGCTGTGTGACAGCAAGCAGGCCTGCCATTTTCCTCCTGCCTTGACCTCCCCCAGTGATGGACTGTGACCTGGACTAAGCCAAGCAGATCCTCTCCTTCACTACTGCTTTTGGTGGATGTTTCATCACACCGACAGAAGGGAAACCAGAGTGCCAGGCTTACAGGGCAACTCTAATTTAACACTTTCAAGTCTTCTCACTCATTAGTCCTCAATCCTACTGTGAGACTTCAACCAAGAGGCCAAGCACTAAGGGTGAACCTGAGCCTGTGGAGTCTGCCATCTGATGGCCACTATGGTACCCCAGGGAGCAAGGGAGCTGCAGGAATCCACAGCCCAGCACAAAGAGAGAATCAGCCCCAATCAGAACAGAGGACACAGGCAGAGGCAGACCCCAGGACTTCATCTGTTAAGTGAAGCATCAAAGACTGTGTAAACCAGTGGGCGGTGGTGGCGGCGCACGCCTTTAATCCCAGCACTTGGGAGGCAGAGCCAGGCGGATCTCTGTGAGTTCGAGGCCAGCCTGGTCTACAGAGCGAGATCCAAGACAGGAACCAAAACTACACAGAGAAACTCTGTCTCAAAGAAAAAAAAAAGACGGTGTAAACCATGCTTCACCATTTTCTCCAGCTTTTCAGGTGCTAAAACCTTCTAGCTCATATTTCCAAGAAAAGAAATCTTAAATACGTGTTTATCTTCTCTAACCGTCGCCAACCACCTCTTTTCTATACCATGACCAACATTCTCTACGGAGACATCAATGGGACAGGACTTCCGTTCTTGTCAGCTTATCGGGCTCCCGCATTTCTAATCTGTACCTTAGATCTCCAAGAGTCCTGGCAATCTCAGTTTCCACATTGAAAGGTAAAGGATTCTGGACATGAACCCCCAAGGTCCATTGCATGAAAAGGTGAGGAGCCTCGATGGTGTGACTAACAGGCGGTGGGCTCTGTAAGGCCTTGGGTCACTGGGGAGGCCATTCTGAGGAGGCTCTTACGAAAGCCTGAGCTGTCCCCACCCTGTCCTCTCTCTGCTGGTATGACAGGAGTTGCCTGCTGTCCCAGGGCCATCTACCCCACACCATCAAGTATTGCGGTCAAGGCGTGGTTCTCGAGCCTGCTCCATATACTCCACACTCTGGGCTTCCAAAGTTATGGGCTAAAAGAATCTTTTTACACTTTTTAAAGCTAGCTGTCACAAGTCTTTCATTGCTGTAGCATAGAGCTAACTGATACAGTATGTTTGAAAAATGGAATCTAAAGACTTTCTACCTTGATTTAAAAAAAAGGATTTGTTTGCTTATTTATTTATTTATTTATTTATTTATTTATTTATTTACATTTATTTATTTATTTATTACTCTTGTGTGTCTGTGCATGTGTTCTATGTGTATGTGTCACATTTGTAGGTTCCTGTGGAAGCCAGAAGGTGTTGTATGCCCTGGAGCTGGGGTTACAGGCAGTTGTGAGTATCCCAATATGAGTGCTGGAAACCAAAACCCAGTCCACTGGAAGAACAGCAAGGCCTCTAAACCACTGAGCCACTTCTCCACCCTGACTTTAACAGCAGCACAGACCCCACTGACCTGCACTACAGGAACATCGTCAAAGGCTTTAATAAAATCCTCTTCATCCACAGCACCAGCACCTTCTTTTGCAGCTATTAAAAAACAAAAAGATTAATTTTTAAAACAAAGGTAATGTGAACTCAACACTGTATAAAACATATACTACAGAACTGTACACAATTGAAATTGCATTCTGGACATTTAAAACTTATAAAAAACAGATTGATTTTATTTATGTGTATGAGCCTGTGTGTGGCTGCACACAGAGGCCAGAGGGCACTGGAGCCTCTGAGCTGCTCACAGCAGTTGTGGGTTGCTGAACCCAGCTCTGGTCCCCTGCAAGAGTAGCCGACAGACTCACTGCTGAGCCATCTCTCCAGCCCCTCAAATGTGTATTCAGTCACCCGTTCAAGTTTCCCCCACAAAGCTGTGTTAAGATGCCTCCGAGTACATTTCAAACAAAGGCAGGCCTGAGGGCAAAACTAGCCCAGTGGGGACTTCCGGAGGGCTGGTGAGGGAAGTGCAGGAAGGTGTATTCGGCTCATGCTGAGGCTGTTTAACCATTCTGTGCTGCCACAGGAAGAAAGGACGTCTGCTTCCTGATGTCATGTACGGGAGTGAACCCCACACAACTTCGTCTTGTTTTGTTCCTTAAGTTTTTACACTGGTGCCTGTGCTCATCCTTGAAGCCCCAGCAGTGACTTATAGAGATTAGCACGTTAGCTCTCTTATCAGACACGTGACTTGCTGTTAGGACCCTACCGGACCTGCTAGAGAAAATCAAACAAAAAACAGACAGCCCAGGTAGCAGCAAATGTGTTCACAGATGTCAGTCACAGGCTATGACGCAGAACTGCGAGCTCCTTTCGCTTTACCACATGATTAGAGCACTGGGAGCAGAGAGCAACGGCATTGAGTCCACAGGATCTGCAAACCCGGAACTCTAGAGCAGTCAGGACTATGGTGTTAAACAAAGAGAGGAAGGAAGAGGGTACAGCTGAGGGCAAAACTGACCCAGTGGAGACTTCTGGAAGGGCTGTGGGTGACGGGTGGGCAGGAGAGCAGCAATCAGGTCATGCAGGAATTGTCTTACCCTTGTTTACCGGACTGCCATTACTCAAGGGAAGATCAGGAATAAAAAAATGCATTAAAGGGAAAGAGGTGGGCAGCTGAGATGGCTCAGCAGGTAGAGGAACCTGCCACCAAGTCTGACGATTTGAATTTGTTCTCTGAGGCCCACATCACAGAAGCAAAGAACTGACACCCCAAAGTTGTCCTCTGACCTCCACAAGCATGTCTGAGTACACACATGTACACACACACACACACACACACACACACACAAGGTCTTGAAACATGCTACAAGGGAGGTGAATGAAACACTGAAAATATTCCCCTTTACAATAACTGAAGAGATAGATGGCTCAGAGGTTAAGAGCACTTACTGCTCTTGCAGAAAACCCATACTGTTACAATAATCTATAACTCCCGTTCCAGGGGACCTAATGCTGCAGGAACCAGATATGCACACAGTGACACACATACATGACAACAAACATTCATGCACATAAAAATAAATAAATCTTTTAAAATAGTGCATTTTATGTTAAATAAACATAAACTCAACAACCAAAAATTAATAGCACTCGAAATGATTAGGAAGAATGGCAAACATCTGAAGCAAAGTCACACTGGTCTTCCTGTGGCCAACACAGCTCCCAGGGCAGGCTGACAGGGCTGCCTCAGTGGCACCTTGGGAATCGTCAAGATACTGTCATTCCAGGACAGACCACCAGGGGACATTGCTCTCAAGTTCTTCCTTCACACAGAAGAGACCACCAAGGGGCGGCACTAGTGCCTCCTCCCTCAGGCTTTCCCTGAACCTACTCAACTCTGGCCTTCACAGCTGTGGGGTTCTATCCCTCTCCATACCCTCAACCCCAAGACACAACCATCAGTGAGCACCGTTTTAAAGCAAGTGCCTACACAATGTTTTAGAGGTAAAGGGTAAGAAAAAGGTGTGTAAATTTAAAATGTGACAGCAAAGAGAGGTATAAATAACAAGGAGTCAAACTGTCTAAGACAAGGAGTTACTGGGAGGAGGGTTTCAAGGACGGAACTCTGTTATCACTGGTGTGTGCACTACGTGTCTTTACCTGCTGAGCCGCCTCACTGGCCTCCCACTGCTTTTCCCCCCAATACTCACACTGACCTTCACAAGGGAAAATGCTGCCTGCATGAACAAATCATATTTTCACATTTTCCATCTGGCTTCTGGTCTTAGAAAGAGATTTGGTAAAATGTCCGATGGTGGTCAGGGCAAGACTGGTTCCAGATGACCAAACAGGGCTTGGGGTGTGATCTTGACCTTCGTCTTCGGACTGTGCTCTCTTTCCTCTGTACTGTCTGCACTCTCACTGGCTGGACTCACAGGACAGGTGAGCCACCTAGCGTCTTAAACCAGCATTGCCGGCTCATCAGCATCAACTGAGAAGAGCCAGGCCAACCAAAGACTGCAAGCAAGAATGTGCACAGGAACTAGTTTGTGCTGAGGGGATGTGGTAGGCACGTGCTACGACAGAGGACCCCAGAACACCACACAGGATGTCACACAGGATGGGGTCATACCTGAAGACTTAGATCCAAGACTGGACGACACGAGCCGACGGCTGGTCCCCATGCTAACATTCCTCCGGGAACTAGATGGAGCCTTGGATGATGAGGAGCTGGCAGAAGAAGGCCTGTTTCCATCCACAGAATCCTCGTCATCAAAATTTTTATCTGAAAAAGAAGCATAGACGTCACTGTTTAAAAACTCTATGTTTTCGCTGGACGGTGGTAGCACATGCCTTTAATCTCAGAATTCGGGAGGCACAGGCAGGTGGATCTGTGAGTTCGAGGCCAGCCTAGTCTATAAAGCAGGTTCCAGGACAGCCAGGGCTGTTACACAGAGAAACCCTTTCTTAAAAAAAAAGGGGGGGGGGCTGGAGAAATGGCTCAGAGGTTAAAAGCACTGACTGCTCTTCCAGAGGTCCTGGGTTCAATTCCCAGCAATCACATGGTGGCTCACAACCATCTGTGATGAGCTCTGGTGCCCTCTTCTGGCCTGCAGACATACATGCAGGCAGAATACTGTATACATAATAAATAAATAAATCTTTAATTAAAAAAAAAAAAGACAAAAATAACCCCTATGTTTTCACCTATACACAGAACAATCATCGGTCTTGAGAGCACAGGTTTGCCTGATCGACTGGAATGTAAGGTCCTGGGAAAGCCTGGGATGCAACTACCAACATCTGACTCTTTCTCTACACACTGTCTTCCAGTTTGTAGGTTTTATGGTATGTGTGTGTGTGTGTGTGTGTGTGTGTGTGTGTGTGTGTGTGTGTGCGCGCGCGTGTGCATGCGCACGCTCGTACATGTACACAATCTCAGGTGTCTGTCCTCACCTCCCACCGTGTTTAACAGGCGCACTCTTCTGTGTTTTTCCACAGGCTGGCCCATGAAGTGCCGGGGCATTCCTGTCTTTGGCTCCCATCTCCACACAGAGTGCTGGGATTACAGAGGTATGTGCTATGTGCCCACATTTTATGTGGGTTCTGGGGATTTGAACTCAAGTCCTCATACTTGCACCCCAAGTGCTTTATTCACTGAGCCATCTCCCTAGCCCCATTTTTCAGTCACCCCCTCCCCCACACACACACAAAAGGCCATGCTCTGTAGCCCAGGCTGGCCTCAAGCTCATGATCCTGAGAGTTAGGATTACTGGTGTGTGCCATCACGCCTGGGGCAAAGGCATTTTTAAAAACAATGGCTGGATAATACGTCTCCTTGAAATACTAACTTATTTCAATTTTTTCCTTGTGATGGAGTACTTTTCATGAAGTTGTTTTTAATGGCTGTGAAGTACTTTGTGAGTGAAAATGTCCCCCTGAGACACTCACTGTCAGGCAGTTCAGCTGCATAATACCTCGCCATTAGAAACAGGGTGGTAAACTGGCCAAATGGCTTGGTGGGTAGAGCCACTTACTGCCAAGCCTGGTAACCTGAGTTGGATCCCCAGAACCCACATGGTGAAGGGATAGCACTAACCCACACCAATTGTCCTCTGACCTCCACAGAAACACCACGACACTCATACTTGTGAGCATGTGTGCACATACACACAAAAGTAAATAAACAAAAGTGCAAAAAAATGGAAAGAAACAGGACTGCAACAAACACCTTCCAACAAGTGGCTTTTTGTTGGAATTTAAACAATTTTGAGTAAGAAACCCCAACAATCAACATTACTGCGTCAAACAGCATGAAAAATGTTTACTAATACTACTAGGTTTATCTTCTGAAAAGCCATATAAATGTCCATTTGTCTGGAAACTCAAGGAGTTGAATTAAATTATCATTTACAAACACGTCAGTTAGATGGATAAACAAAAATTATGTTTTCTAGGCTGCAGAAGCTGAGTATTTTTTCATTATACTATTCATGTTTAAACCTTCAAACCAGCAAGGCTTATTGTCTCCTCTATTGCATTCAAAATTAAAAAGAAGAAAACATATCTGTGGTTCTTAAAATTCAACCTATTTATAATCACTTTACATTTATTTTATTATTATTATCATCGTATGTGGGTGGTCGTGCATGTGTCACGGCGCTCGTGTGTCATGTGTCACGGCGCATGCGTGGTGAGGACAACTTTTGGGAAATGCTTCTCTGTTTCAGTGGGGCTGGGGGATGAATTCAGGGTGTCAGGCACTTTCACACTGAGCCACCTCACCAACCCTATTTATAAACATTTTAATGATACAAGATTAAAACTTATGTACCAAATCCACGGACTTATGTGGCACATGTGAGTCACTCAGGAGGCTAAAGTCAACTTGGAGTGATGAAAAGAAAAAGAAAACAGCAGTCAGGTGACAACGACTGTCAAAAGGACATAAAATGCACTCGGGCCAAATGTCATCTACAGAGCCCGAATGTAAGAACTGCACAACCAGACGATGAAAACACACTGCAGGAGCTGGAGAGATGGCCCAGTGGTTAAGGAGGCTTGCAGTACCCACACCTGGTGGCTCACAACAGCCTGTAACTCCAGCTCCAGGGCATCTGATGCAGGGGACTGGAGAACTTAAAATACATAACAGCAGAATTCAGCCATCATTAAAGAAACAAAATATGCTTTTTAGAAAGAGGTGGGGGAGGGGGAGG
>CABHPR010148348.1:0-19383 GCA_902168415.1 Peromyscus melanophrys | reverse complement strand
GGGAGGGAACAAAGCTGGAGTGCGCCCTGGACAGCAACAGAGTCTAACACTGGAAGCTGCACTCCCAGCAGGATGGGTAGGGACTAGAAAACTGTCAGAAGCGATAATCAGAACTTGATTTGATGAGGAAAATACGCCCCCAGATCCAGGAAGCTGGAAAAATAAGCAAATAAGACACCAACAGAGAACAGCATTCTGTGCTATGATGGAAACACTCTGGGGCCAAAGCAACTGAGGGAGGAAACTATTTCAGCTCACACTTTAAGGCCAGGCCCACCACTGCAGGAAGTCGGGTGGGAACTCAAGGCAGAACTCTTACACAGAAACCAGAGAGAAACCCTGCTTACTAGTTCACACTCCGGCTCACTCAGGATCCTGCTCACCTGGCCTTCTTATTCTACAACCCTGGACTCCTGCCTAGGGACAGTGCTGCCCACAGTGGGCTGGGCTCCTCAGACATGCCCTCAGCTGAGGCTCTCCTCTCAGATGACGCTAGCTAGGTCAAGCTGGCAATTAAGGCTAACCAAGACACACACACACCCAGGCCCACCATTGTACAATTGTTTAAACCAGTGAAAATGCCCTAGAGAGGAAAGCGCATCCATCACAGGCATCGTAGGACAGACCCAAGGTGAGACCGGAACAGGGGGCGTCCCAGTCAGAGAAACAGAACTGCATCTTGAAACTGGTGAAAGAAAAGTATCAACTTAATGTTTTAAAACCAGTAAAACACATTTTAAGAATAAAGGCAGGACCAGTAAGTGCTCGGTGGGTAACAGCACTTGCATGAGCTCCAGCTCCATGAGGCACGGGCTGGAAGGAGAGACCCTCCTCTAAGTCTTCTTCTGACTGGTGTACATGTGCCATGGGATATGCACATAAGGACAAACACATAAATAAAAGGAATAAATACATTTAAATCAACACCAAAAACAAAAATTATATATATATATATATATATATATATATATATATATATATATATATATATATATAGAGAGAGAGAGAGAGAGAGAGAGAGAGAGAGAGAGAGAGAAAGAAACAGAAACAAAATGTCCCCAGCAGATCTCACTCCAGGAAATGCCGTGAGAGATTTTCATACAAAAGGAAGGCAGAACACTTGGGACGCTGGATTTACATCAAGAAATGAAAACAGTAAAACACATGACAATGTGAGACTTTCTCCTCAGATCTGATTCATTATTTATTCTCTCCATGTGTTCATTCTACGGAGATAAAGGTCTATTTAAAGCAAAAACAGGGGCCAGAGCCACAGTTCTCAATCTGTGGGCTGTGACCCCTTTGGGTTCACATATCAGATATCCTGTGTATCAGATATTTACATTACAATTCATAACAGTAGCAAAATTTCAGTTTTATGAAGTAGCAATGAAATAATTTTATGGTTGGGGTCACACCACTGTAAGGGTTCAAACCGGGGACAAACACATGAGGTGCCCATTTAACATGAGGGATCTCCCAGCATCCCTTAGTCTCTACCTGTTACCGTGCCCTCCTGGCTGGCACACCGTGCCCCCCACCACAAACTTCTCCAGTTCACGGCTGGGCTGCCCTCCCCCCAGCTGCTTTTCCTTTGTATAATCCAACCATGGGGTCACCTGGCTTTTTCATCTACTCCCTTTTGGGCCTCCTGGTTGCTGCACCTGGTTCCCCTCTCTCCCTTCCTTTGCCCCCCCCCCCCCCACATGGCTCAGGGTCATGTCCACTCTGCACTCTCCCAGATGTCCCTGCCTCTGGCTATGCTCTCCCACATAGCTATAATAAACTTTCTCCTCCATCATACCTAGGAGCAGTCATGTCCTTTACTTTTTTCTTTTTTTTTTCATTTAACCACAGCATGAGGAACTGTATTAAAGTGTCACAGCATTAGGAAGGTTGAGAACCACTGGGCTAGAGAGATGGCCTCAAGAGGACCCAGGCTAAATTCCCAGCACCCACATGGTGCCTCACAAATGTCTGTAACTCCAGTCCCAGAGGACCCAGTTCCTTCTTCTCACCTCCTTGGGCACCAGGCACACAGGTGGTGTATGTACATGTATGAAGACAAAATACCCATACACATTAAAGAAATGAACTAACTTTAAAAATAAAACACACTGGGGCTGGAGAGATGGCTCAGCGGTTAAGAGCACTGACTGCTCTTCCAGAGGTCCTGAGTTCAATTCCCAGCAACCACTTGGTGGCTCTCAACCATCTGTAATGAGATCTGGTGCCCTCTTGTGGCCTGCAGGGATATGTGCAGGCAGAACATTGTATACATAATAAAGAAATAAATCTTAAAAAATAAAAAAAAAAGAATAAACTACCTTTTAAAAAAAAAGCACACAACGTTCATATATTCTCCTGTTTTCTGGGCAGGTTACCTTGCTGGCTTAGAAACCATAACTGGGCTACTTACCACCTGTTGCTGTGCTAGATTGTCACCCCTGCCACCCCAAAAAGTCTGGGGAACACAACACAAACTATGAAGAAAACAGAAGCTGATGTATTTCTGTACTCAAAGAGGGTATGTTTTTTAAAGCTCATTACCACTGGGAAGGCACACCTGTGGGGCAGCCATTACCTAAGGCAATGCATCCTGTCCCGGGGAATGGAAGGAGGAAGGAGCACCAACAGAGCCCGCATGGGGTTTAGCTGGAGACAAACATCTCACTGACCTGATCCCCCCAGCAGAGCTAAGTACAGGGTGGCAGGGGTTGCAGGGGCTAAGCCACTTAGAAGAGTGGCAGTGGCGGTCAGGCAGGGACCACTGCAGAGCAGACCCACAAACTGCGTGGACGCAGCGACAGCATGGGGGCCGAAGGACACCTGGGAACTCAGACACACTGCAGCAGGCGCTCAGGCAGGACAAGCGCTTCAACACCAGTGTTTTCACCTGACCACAGGGATCAGCCCACTAACTGTCTCTCCTGCCTCAGTCGGAGACTCATCAAAACACAGGAAAATCGGGTATGTATTTTCTAGATCCACAGCTGGACATGGTGTTTTAACTCTTAAAAATTAAACTGAAGGAGGCTGGAGCTGGGGAGAAGGAAGGCTGAACCAGTAAAATGCTTAGAAAATGAGGTTCATCCCCAGAACCCACTAAGTGAAAGAATCCACGTGTGGTGGCATGTGATTTAATCCCAGTTCTAGAGAGGCAAAGAGAGCCAGCCTAGCCTAATCAGCCAGCCCCAGGCCAGTGACAGAACCTGTCCTAAAGCACGGCAGAGGGCTGGCAAGACGGCTCAGCAGGTGAAGACACTCGCTGCCAAGGCTGACAGCCTGAGTCAATCCCTGTAACACATACGGAACTGATGACCACAAGTGTCTTCTAACCTCCATGTGTGTCCGACAGCACTACCTATGTGCATGGTACACACACACACACTCACACACACACACACCCCAAAACCACAATGGGCAGCATCTAAGGAAAATTGAGCACGTCGGTGGTGGCGCACACTTTTAATCCCAGCACTCTGGAGGCAGAGGCAGGTGGATCTCTGTGAGTTCCAGGCCAGCCTGGGATACAGAGTAAGTTCCAGAAAAGGAAAATTGATCTTTTACCTCCATAAATACATGCACATTTATGCACCCACCCTACCCCCCCAAAAAAAAACAAATTAAAAGGAGGCTAGGCCTAATTAAACTCTTTTAAATTCACATGCTCACGCATGTGCAAACACACACACACACATTTATTTAGGAAGCTTATAAAATAATAGGTTTTCATATGGCTTTTTCAGACATTCTTAGAGTTGGTTATCCATCTTCCAAGTTATGTGGGAAACCTCCCCTGTAATTGCTGGTCAGAGGTATCCCAGAGACTCCCCCCCCCCCAAAAAAAAATACAGACTATCACCATTGCTCTTAACTGCCCACCAGAACTTGATGGCAAGACCCTCTCGCTGCAGACACCACAGACATTAGTCACAGGGCATACAGATACCACATTAGTACTGACCAGGAAGCTTCATCCCTGTTGGCTGGTACTAGAAAATGCTGCCCAGGCTGCTGGGGTTGGTGGGGGGGGGGGGTCATCAAGAGCCTTACTGAGCTGTGAACCCAGTAAACTGCAATAATGACCAGCATGGCAGGCTATGCCCAGGGGTACAGTGGCAGCATGAATGTTATGGGGTAACCAACCACTTTCTGATTGGAAATCAGACCTGCTCCACAGGAGGAGATGCAGCCTGGTCCTACTAATCTGGCCAAGAACCCATGGCTAGGGAGCTAGCTCACAGGCCTAAGGGGTGAACCTACAATTATTATTTTGTGGACATAGTATCAATCTGCTGCCTAAATTCATCTTCCTACTGATGGATTACTGCAGTTCTCAGACCTCATCAAAGAAGTTTCTTTGTGAAGTGGGTGGGGCTAACACAGAAACACACAACTGATCAACACACAGAGAATACATGAGTGTAGAGTGCCCAGCCACAGATGGGACATTTATATCACACCCTTCCCCAAGACTGAGGGACCATCATGGAAGGGGGCAGGAAGATTCTAGAAGCCGGAGATTAGGGTAGACTAGCACAAAACAGCATCTACTTATGTAACAGGACTACTGCATAAGACCTACACAAGATCAAGCCAGTCAACACTCTAGCGTGAAGCTCATTCCCGCATGGAGTCCCTACCCCTAACTGAGGAGCTATGGACAGTTGATGGCTTCTGGGGGAGGGAATCAGTCTTCCTGAAGTGAGTGGTTCCAGTGGATGGGCCATCACCAGAAGCATACTGGCTGCAGAAATTAGAGTTGATGGGTTATTAAAGAAAAAGGAGGACACAAAGTTGGGGAGCAGAGAGATGATGGTGCATCTGGGAGGGTTTAAAGAGGAGCTGGGTGAGTATGATCAAAGTACAGTGTGGGAATTTCTAAAGAAGCAAGAGCAGGAGGAGGAGGGAGTCTGGACAATCAGAAAGGAGCCTAGTTTTAGTAAACTGGAAAATTCTCCTCTGTAGAAAGGATCATTAAAAGGCAAATAGGTCATTTACATAACTGAGCTGGTGACAGAGTGGCTCCATGGCTGTCCCAGATACACAGTCCTGGGCTCTTGACATAGTTCAGTATTGCTCAACTGAATCAAAATGCACACTGATATCTGTTAGCATCTGTTTTTGCTTTGTTCTTGTTTTTCAAGACAGGGTTTCTCTGTGTAGCCCTGGCTGTCCGGGAACTCACTCTGTACACCAGGCTGTCCTGGAATGGAACTCACTCTGTAGACCAGGCTAGCTTGGAACTTACTATGTAGACCAGGCTGGCCTGGAACTAACTCTGTAGACCAGGCTAGGCTGGAACTTACTATGGAGACCAGGGTGGCCTGGAACTTACTATGGAGACCAGGCTGGCCTGGAACTTACTATGGAGACCAGGGTGGCCTGGAACTCACGGAAATCTGCTGCCTCTGCCCCTGCCTCCCAAGTGCTGGGATAAAGGCCTCCTCCACTACGTCGGGCTTCTGTTAGCATCTAGACACCCAGCTTCTTCAGGGTTTTGACGAAATAGACATCAGTCAGTCCAGGAGTGCTCTAGAGCCCAGACCACAGCAAACATCTGGAAATGAGCATTTCTAACTGTGCAAGCTTTGCTCACACTAGGTCAAGGTTTATCACACAGTGGATGCTACCCACAGAAAACGATCGTGCAGAAACAGACATTCTCCTGGGCCCGAAGAAAGTATCCATTCTATTTCCAGCCGCCAGCCCAGCGGGAACACCACCTTCCCACAGCCACTCCTGCTCTCTTGTCTGACAGTCTAGGACTCAGGAGTAAGCGAACTGAAGCCTTCGGTTCCCAGCCACCTTCACTTCTTCAGCCACTTGGGCCTCACCTCTCCTCCCACAGCACGAGGACAGGACATTCCAAAGGCCTGTGAGGTCTCCACAGAATGGCAGGGGAGTTCTCTCCTAACCCTCTAACAACCCCCGCCTCGTAAGCCCGTTCAAGATGAACCTGAGTCAAACTGACAGGTCTGCCTGATGGTGGGAGACAGCAGCCAACCAGTGCGCCTCTGAGAACCTCTGAGGGAAGATGAGTCTAAAACACAACAGAGAGACTCCTGGGAAAAAAGAAAGGCCGGAGCACACAGTCATCCATGAACTGAACCAGCAGAATGAGAGACACCAGCACAGCACAGCCTCTGAGAACTGAACCTTGACCAGGAAGGGTGGTGGCACCAAGTCCCACACAAATGTCATGCAGCAAAAATAACGAAAAAGGGTCGGCAAGATGTCTTAGCAAGTAAAGGTGGTCGCTGAGCAAGACCTGAGCTTGATTCCAGGAACCCACACAAAGGTAGAAAGAGCCAGTTTCAGAAAGCTGTCCTCTGACTTTTCCATGTGCATGTGTACACACACACACACATAATTAATAAATAAAGGAAGAGTTAGAGCCGGGCAGTGGCGCACACCTTTAATCCCAGCACTTGGGAGGCAGAGCCAGACGGGACTCTATGAGTTCAAAGCCAGCGTGGTCTACAGAGTGAGATCCAGGAGAGGCACCAAAACAACACAGAGAAACCCTGTCTCGAAAAAACAAACAAACAAAAAAGGAATAGTTTGAAAGCTCATCCTCTGCCTGAGGTGTGTGGCTGTGTCTAGAGGCGAGCAGAGATACCAATCTAAACACAGAAATCAAGTCTAGCTGTGGAAGTTGGAATTGCAAGCTCTGAGTTTCCCTAGAAAACTTCAACACTCATTCAGAAGAACCAAAACACTGAAAAAACTAAGGGATGTATGTTCAATGCTCATCTTCAGGAGGATCAGGACCTAATAATGAAGCTTGCCTGTCTGCTCTTTGGGCAGGCTTTGATGGGGGAAGCCCACAGGAGGAAATATCTGGCTCTCATCTGTACCAGCAGCACCTGAGCTGATGGAATTCCCAGCAGCCTTCACTTCACCCTCCTTGTTACAAGAAGAAAACAGCAGGGTAGCCTAGCAACTAGAGTATGCTCATCGTTCCTGAGACGAAGCCCAAAGATGGGTTGTTCTTCCACACATATTTCCTTCTTCATCTTACACAGCTTTGAGCCCTCACAAAGCTGCTTTTGCACAAGTCTCTTAATCTGTCTGGCACATCCCCTGTGCATCCTGGGAAACAGGGGACTGCTGCTTCTAATCACCACAGGTGCTGGGCACACATGTGGTACACATACATACATGCCAACAAAACACTACTACACATAAAATACATCGGTAAAAAATAATGCAAACAGGTAAACTTCTGTTTCCTTGTCTGAAAATGGGGGAGAAATGCGCCTGTCTGCTTGTAGGGTCCATCCCATGCATGGTTGCACCATGCCAATCCCTGCCCCGCCCTGACAGCCGGCAGCAGTTCTCAGGTACCTCACCTACCCAGCTACTGACCTACTCTCAGGTCCGCCCCATCTAGCTCATCTACAGAAGCCAGCCCTGGCAGACAGGCAAGGCCCCATCCTACCCATCATGGCAACTAATTCTAGAACTTCTCCTAAACAGAAGCTGAGCAGAAGCAAATCTGGAGATGCTGGAGCCAACAAAACAGGGTGTGTCCCTACGAGCAATGCGAAGCAAAGAAAAGCTGGAAGGGGATGGAGAGTACTAATGTCCGGCTCACGTTCCAGGAAGGAGAGCTACACCGACCCTCAACTTCCCAGTTTTGTGACCAGTCCATCCCCCTTCTACACACGCCACTTCGAAGGGGACTGTGTCACCTGTAACTCAACAAATCTCCATGTGGCAGCACATGCCACAGAACCTGTGTGGAGGTCAAAGATCAGCTTCACTGAAGGGGTATATGTTGGGTCCATGGGTGGAACTAAGCAGCCAGGCTTGGGACCCACTCAACTGTCTTTTCTATCCTGATTTTTGTTCTGTGAGATGCAGCCCAGGATGGCCTTGAATTCAGCATGCAGTCAAGAGTGACTTTCAACCCCTGAGCCCCTTGCCTTCACCTCCCCAGCGGCTGGAATTGGAAGTATATATTACACACCCTGCAAAAATGTAAGTTATTGTTTAGGAATCCAGAAGTTTTTTCTAATAAATAGCTCTATGTGAGGATGTAAGAGTTTGGGTTTGTTTTATTTACCCGTCAATTAGTGAGTCTGTTTCTTCTCAACAATGTTCAATCAAATCTGAGTAATTCTTGGTCTAAGTAATAAAAGTTGGGTACTATAATGGATGGTTCTCTGTGGTCAGAAAACACATGTGCTTACAGCAAATGTCCCAGCACCTCAGCATCGGCCTGGACCCTACTCTAACAACTAGCTGCAGTTCACACTGCTGTAATTATTCACATAATTACAAAGCAAACAGTATCAGACCAAGAATAACTTGTTTCATGCTGCATAAAATTGGCTTTCTAAAATTCTTTTGATTGCATCCAGGTACCAGAGCAAGCCAAACTGGGTTTCTTGTTGTCATGTATAGGCCACACAACTGCAGGCTAAAACCAGGAAGGGAATCTTACCCAGCAAAGGGAATTTTAAGGCTGTGTCAAGTAGTGGGAGATTGCGAGTATCTGTACTTGAGGGGGGAGACGTGTAATTGCCCTACATCCAGAAAAGGAGATTCTTGAAGAGTTTTGTGAATTACTCTACTAGCAGAGCTGTATTCCAGATCCTTCTCACACCCTCTTTTGACAGAACCACCAGGTTTCAAACATGGGAATCTACCCTGATGACCTTATCTTCAACTAATCATGTCCCAAAAACTGGACCTCCAAAGAGTTGGGTGAAGTTTTGTGGTAGCCCTCATAGGCTCATATATTTGAATACTTGGTCCCTAGTTGGTGGAACTGTTTGAGAAGGATTAGGAGGTGTGGCACTGGGACAAACTTTGAGGTTTCAAAAGACCCATGCAATTCCCAGTGCAAGTAAACAATCACGATCTCTCTTGTTTTTTCTGTCCCCCCCCCCTCTCCTCTTATGGTTTAGATGAATCAAGATGTGAGCTCTCAGCTGTTTCTCTGTTCTACCACCACAGACTCTGACCCTCCGAAACCAGAGGACAAATTAAATGCTTTCTTTTATAGGCAGCCTTGGGCAAGGTGTTTTTTCCACCCTCTATCTCTCCATAGACCTTCAGGCTACTGTAGCTGCTGTTGGGATTCCAGGGACCCAAATTCTGGTCCTCACACTTGTGCGGTAAGCACATGACCCACTGAGCTTTTTCTCCAACCTGACAGTGCATCTTGAAAGTGTGAGACATAGTTTTAATAATTCATGGAAAGGGAGGAGAGTTTAAGCAACATTAAGAGACAAAAGTCAAGTTTTATATGAATGATGAAAAACTAAAAGTTTAAAATAAAGTTTTGAACAATAAAAACATCAATACCTAAGACAATCTGTAAAAAGCCATACTAACAAGAACCACTGCATTTCCTTTTGCTGATTAAATATTCATCCTCTTTTATACCACAGTACTTATTTTACCTTTGACCTTGACCTGAAGAAGTATTATACCAGTCACTAGCAAAGCCCAAACCCCATAGCCATCAGATGTAGTCTTCAGGAATGCCACTCTAATTATCAGTGTGGCCATACTGACCTAATTCTTCATGACAGCCACTATGCAGGCACAAGGACAAGAGAACTGGAAAGCTCAGAGCCAAATCTGGGAATGACCTCCTAACAAAACGTCAATGGTACTGAGCAGTGATTACGCCATGAGCTATTTCCTCTTTGTGCAAATAAGCCTTGAGATTCCCCATCTGGGCTTCAGCAACCTCAGTCCTCACGAACCCTTAGGAGTGACCAGAACCACACTTCTCCAGGAAAAGAGAAAGAGACATAATAAAATGGCAATTAAAATAAAGACCAGCAGTCTAATAAATATCTCAATCTTCTCATAGCAGCCCCATCTCTACTCCAAAATCCAGACTACTTGGATCAAGACAAATCTATGTCTGGGATTCCAAAACCATCATCAGCCATAACCAACCCACCTCAGACCTTGCTCCTGACTCACTTGGCACCACTTACCCAAGCCAAAACATGGCGTAGCTCTTAGCCCTTCTTCCTTCCTTCCCATCTCTCCCCACAACCTCTCTGATTTACCCACCCCAATACTCATTACAGTGGTTGGTGCTACTCAGAATGCTCACTACCCTCCGATCGCCAGTTCTACCAAGGCCCCGGAGGTCAGGCCTTTCTCGTCTCATGTAGGCACCTCAGGAGTTCCTATCACTGAAAGTGACCCTGCTGGCTTCTATGACTCTAGTTTTTGTCTTAAAAAGCAAATGATAGTGTGTGTTTCCAATAAAGAAAACATTTAAAAAATACAAGCATACCATCCAAAACCCAGATCAAGTTGTTTTCAAAAATAAAATCAATTCATGTATAAATGTGGTTAAATAATTATAGCATTATGAGAAGACAAAGCAAATAAAAAGCTTCTTTCCAACCTCCTTACTTCTTTCCAGTTTTTACATATTTAATATAAACTTTGGGGAAAGTATTGTATTTGCAGAGTTACTAAAAGTCAGACCTGCAACAACTACCACACCAGTTTCCCTACAACAACGTCTTACAGTAACACAGTAGACTTGCTTCAACTAAAGTGCCAGGGCTGATGCATTCTCATTACTTAGCAGCCAGAGTCTGCCTGGCATCCCTCGTCCTCAGACAAGGTCCTTCCTGTCCAGGGCTACAAGCAGGCTGCACAGCCACAGTGTCCCTAGCCTGTTCTAGGCTCTCACAGTGTCTTGTCTTCCCAAGTTTTCAGATGACAGTATCCATTCCGAGGATCAAGAGTTAGCTAGTTATGATAAGACGCTTCAGTATGCTTTTTCCAGAGGCTTCTGGGTTGGAAGGGAAGATCACAGAGGTAGAATGTCATGTTTATCATGTGTTAAGTGTTATTTCGGTAGCCATAAAACAAAAACAAACAAAAACCACAACAGAAAATAGAGAGGAAAGCTAGATCTTATCTGCCAATTTCAGTCCCTGGGGCAAAGCTCACAACACGGGAGCCAGGAACCCAGAGCAAATGCCTGTAGCCCTGGACAGGAAGGACCTTGTCTGAGGACTAGGGATGCCAGGCAGACTGTGGCTGCTAGGTAATGTCCTTTCCTTCTTATTCTGTGTGGACCCCCAGGCTCTAGGGTGGTGCCCCACATTCAGGGTTCCTCTCCCTTCTTTAATCTTCTCTGCATACACACTTACATGTGCTCTACTGATCTCCTAAGTCTCTTCTAGACAGTTAAGATACAGATATATCATGTATATCCCTCCAGTCAGAACTGAGTCCAAGAACTGAATCAAGAGAATTCTGAGTGCTTGTGAAAAAAACCCCAAGAAAACCAGACCAAAGTCTTGTGCCCCCAGTGTCTGTGAAACACAGAACTGGTCTTGGAATGTGTTTCCGTGATCCTCCCAGGTGCAGCAGACAGGAGGGAGCTGACTTCAGCTGTTGAAATTCACGCGCCTCTGTGGAGAAACATGTTTTTGCCACATGTGGCTTGTCCTTGTGACGGTATATTTTACTCAGGTGACTCTTCTTAACCCTCACAGTATAAATTGTCTGATGCTCCGAATAAAGTTGGCTACCACATGAGCCTTTAGTCGACCTCATTTTTAGACCCTGCTCTCAGGTACACCAGAGTGGTAAACAAACCCCACTGCCTCCCAGCCCATACTCTGCAGGAGGAGGTACGTGCATGCCACCCACACTCAAGAGCGCTGTTATAATCTAATACAACCTTCTTTTGTGGCTTAGAGTATCCCGCCTTGGGACACAGGAAGCCCTTTCTAGTCTCCCACACAGTCTCACTGCTGCTTCCTTTGCTTTCTGAGTACTACTCTATTCCTTGGCTCGGCAGCAATTACCTGGCTGCCTGTGCATGCTCCCTGCTTCAGCTCTAAAATCTACCTCTTCTCCAACAAGCCTTGTGACACATGAGAAGATATGGCGATGAGGTGGCAGACTCTTTTCAGGCCCTCCTCCCCCTCCTCTTCCTCTTGTTTTGTTTTGTTTCATGTTTTTGAGACAGGCCTCTCTATGTAGGCCTGCTCTTGGAACTTGCTTTGTAGACCAGGCTGGCCTTGAACTCACAGAGATCTGCTTGCCTCTGCCTCCTGAGTGCTAGGATTAAAGGAGTGCACCACCATGCCTGGCTGATTAGAGATCTTCTTGTACATCTGATTCTGCATCTTGGAATCTTAAGAGAGCTTTCTGTATCTACACAGAATATCAACCATATTATGTAAAACCAAGGCCCAAGGGCTGGAGAGATGTCTCAGCAGTTAAGAGCACTTGTTCTAACAAAACACCTGAGTTCAGTTCCCAGCAAACAACCACTGTAACTTCAGCTCCAGGGTGTGCATACTTATATAGATACACTTGTGTACACACGCACACATCACATATACACATATACATACATTAAAAAAAATTAGTAAGTCTTTAAAGCCAAGGTCCAGTTCTTGTTGTTCTGTCTCAGTGGACTGTATCCCTGTTAACACACAGGACGGCACTTAAGTGCCAGGTGTGAAGCCACTGTGCCATACTGCCTACCTGTATCACCACATCGACCTTTCACTGCAGCCCCAGAGTTACACTCTCCAGTCTGCACAGGGCAGGAAACTGAGGCTGACAGAAAGGCCGTCCATCCAGGTCGCACACTGTTCCAGCAGAGGATACCTTATCCCAACGTCCCTTCCCTACTTAGAACACAGCCACCAGTACTCCCAAATGCTACCTCAAGGACTGGCCAAATTGTTTAAAGATTATTTACACTAGTCTGTATGAAACTGAGTAAAATAAGGAAAACTGAGGCTAGGGATGGCTCAGTGCTCTTCAGTTCCAAACACCCATATCAAGCAGCTCGCAAATACCTGTAACTCCAGCTCCAGTAGACCCAACGCCCTCTTCTGGAACCTGAGGTACACGCACCCACACATGCACATACACACACAGAGACACATATAATTTGAAATTAAACACTTTGTTTATTGAAGATGAAAACTGCCGCATTTCTCACAAAGTTAACTTTGTTTCACTTAAAGGTCTATCTTCCTTTCTGAAATGGTCTCTTTCTTTGCTTCCCATTGGTGCCCATGCCCCTTTTTTATGAAATGATTATGACAGATAAGCTGCATTTGATCAAATTCAAGTGGCCACTCTGTGTCCATCTCCCTCACCCACATAGTGGCTTAAATCTCCATATCACAGTAATGGCATTCATTAAAGGGATCAGCTTCTGTGCATGGTACACAGAGCCCTGGCCATCTTCTCCATGTGCTCCCCTCCAACAACAGCAAATTGCCTCTAAAACCAAACTCATGAGTCCATATTACAGTTTCCTTTGCCAGAATCCTGCTCCACCCCCAAAACCTCCTCAGCAAACGTCTGACAGAAGCATCCCATCCTCAGGGCACCCTTCAGTGATGAGGTACAGTGCCTTGACCTTGTCATCCTCCTGCCTCAGTCTCCCAGATGCTAACTTTTCAAGCAGGGGATACTGCAGCTGGCTCTAATGCCTGGCTTAATGTCTCTTTCGAGGTTTTGTTCTTTGAATAATTCTCTACAGCAGTTACTAAACAAGGCACAGTTTCAGAATCACAGAAGCAAACATAACTATTCCAGCTTTAATAACAGCAGAAAAGGCGGCAGCCAGAGGGCATTCCAGATAGCAGGGGAACTGTCTTAGATCAAGACAGCAGAGCGAAGCATCTTCCTGTGTCCTGAAACTAATCCAAACACTGAAAACCTGAAACCTCAGGCCTACTCTTAAGGGGCTCCCTTGTGAGGATAAAAAACCAAAAATAGATAGATAGATAGATAGATAGATAGATAGATAGATAGATAGATAGATAGCAAGCAAAGTGGAAGAATGTGCTCTGAGAATACCAAAACAGGGGCTCCCTTGTGAAGATAAAAAAACATAGATAGATAGGATAGATAGATAGATAGATAGATAGATAGATAGATAGATAGACAGACAGACAGACAGACAGACAGACAGACAGACAGCGAAGTGGAAGAATGTGCTCTGAGAATACCAAAACAGGGGCTCCCTTGTAAGGATAAAAAAACATAGATAGATAGGATAGATAGATAGATAGATAGATAGATAGATAGATAGATAGATAGATAGATAGATAGACAGACAGACAGACAGACAGACAGACAAGTGGGAGAATATGCTCTGAGAATACCAAAACACTGAATGCACACGTAGCGGTCATCATGTGCAGACTCCCAGCCTACCTCTTCTTAGCCACAGACTGGCAGCTGTTAAGATAGAGTGGTCTCAGGTCCCTGTTTCCTTCCACACTTGCAGCTTAAGCTGCATGGCAACAACAGAAGGCAGGTGCCTTGGAAGGAGCTCCCAGCAGACATGTAGTCTCCACGCTAAATTCAGGTTCGGCAAAGACTCTTCCCAGGCCTTCAACACAGACCTCCAACTTCCGGATTAGTTTGTTCTGATGTTTAGAAAACAGCCCTCAAATACAATAACTTAGGGCAGACCATTATCAGTAACAGTTTTCAAAGTCTCAAATGAAAGACTCTCTGGGTCATGAATTATTCATTGTTCCCACCCGGGTATTGGTTTCCTAAACAGCCAGTAACCCTGACAACAGGCAATTACAAGGTAAGAAAAAACACCATCACCATATCCAGGAGATTACCAACATGGAAATCTAAGCAGAGATAGGGTATCTTCCAATAGGACTGTTTTCAGCCAAAATAAAACTCCTGTTGGATTTCAGCTAAACCAGGCTTATTTTAAGGAGATCTCGGGCCAAGATGGCTCAGCAGGTAGAGGCACTTGCTGCCAAGCCTGATGGGCAGAGTTCAAGCCCAGAACCCACATAAAGAAGAGCACCAACTCCTGCAAGTCATCCCCTGACCTCCACATGCATACCCATGCACATACAAATAAATAAATAAATAAATACAAAAATGCAAACAAGCTGGAGACACGTGCCCTTTAAGATCCCACTTCCCCATGGTGGAAGACGAATGTACAGTTACTGTGAACAGTTGTGTTGGCTTCAGTTAAGGGCCTGGAAATGTCCCTCAGAGACAAGAGATTATGTCTGCCAGGAGCACCACCGCAGGGCAGCAGGACAGTGAACAGGTTGCTCCTAGAGCATCAGCTGCACTCAGCCGTAAACACAATCCTGCTTTCTGTAGGAGCTCTCCCAGGCCCCTCAGCACTGTCTGAGCCTGGGCAAATCCTCCATGGAAGACAGAGGATGGGCAAGAGGACTGTGTGAGCACCAGGTGCTGAGGGGCTCCCTCTAACTTTCGTCACATTACAGAATCTCCCCTTCGAAGGGGGGAATACCGCCACTGGAAGGCGGAAAGAGCGTCCTGCTGGCTTGTTTTTCTTCCAGCTGCAGCTGGAGAAACTCAGACATTCCCGGTCGGTAGACTTTCTGAAGATAGCTAGACTTTCTGAAGATAGTAGGCATATTAACAAATGCTTTGAGATGGTAAAAACAGATTTATCCCCATAACCAACACCCCAAGAACATAAAGGAGCAGAGAAAAACTAAAAGCGCACAAAAGACCCACTGGGGACATCTGGCCAGCCTTTGCTTCTGTGTGTCCTTCTAGTCTTCAAAGTTATCAACTTGACTATAATAACCTGCAGGCTTTGTGATCTCCCCTGCCTAGCTGCAAATAACACTCGCAGCAACAAGTTCTTTACTTTCTATCCATGGGTATAGGTTAACGAGATTATAAACTGCCCTGCATCTTTTCTTGGCTTCCAAATCCATCAGTAATAATTACACTTTCCAGAATACAAAAAGTGCCTACCTTTCCCAGTGGTCATGTTGTCAGCGATCTGGTAGGAGATAAAAATGCTGTGAGTCCTTCTCACAGCAGCTCAGGCATCAGCAGACTCTCCTCCCACACCTTCTTCAGGAAAGCCAGTACTGTGACAACTGCCACCTCACTCCAAAATAAAAGCCTAGACTCGCGCCCTGCGGTTTTCACAACAGCCAGGGGAGGGGACTGCCTCTATCTGTCTTTACTCAGATAATAAGAGTCTTCTTTACAGCTTACTCAGGCTTTAAAAACTGACTCTCGACTCCCTTAAGAAACACCCTTTCCCTAACTACCACGCACCATCAGACAAGTGATCTCAGTCCCACTTGGAGACGACACAGGCAGTCCCTGCTGCTCACTCCACTGAAGCTGCGGAGAGAAGGTCTCTCCTGGGCTATTTTGAGTGGGCTTCTCCTCAGCACAGCTCAACACATTTGCTGGCTTGGGAGCACATTACCCACGTATCTGCGAGTCTGGAGACACTTTCCGAAGACCCTGAACTCTCCAAGTCTGAGAGCCGCACAGCCTAATAACCAAGCAGGGGAGAATGGGACCATCCTCCACCTGACCACTTAGGCAGCACCCTGCATCTAAAGCCCTGTAGGTGGATAATGGAGGGTTGGCTGCCTAACAAAGGTTCGCCTTTAAATGAACGCTTTGTCCTTGGCACACCTGGCAACAGCCTTACCTAACGTGCTCATCAGTGGTTTGTTTTCAGGCTCAGAGAGTTCTCACCTCTAACAAAGTTGAAGGAGGTAACATTTTGCAAGTTATTTCCAACTGTAAAAATGTAAGGAAGGCCGCATTTGGCAGCAGAATGATACCCTAGGTGCATTCGTGTCCATAACAAATAACAGTTTCATCATTATCTGTTCATTTAGTGTGTGGCTTTATCTCTAAACAGTATTTTGTTCTTTCCTTTAGCTACATATTATGGCATTTCCAGGCATTTAACTAACATGATGCTTTCTAGATTCCCTCATCAACATGTTAGCCTCTCTTAGGAATCAACACCATGTGAATTTTCTAACCAAATTATGTCCCTGGCCTCATGTCAATCAAAGTAATTCAAGATTGTTAAGTGGCTGTAGATAGAGGATACTGCTTAGTCCATAATTAATGCTCTTTCATGCTGAGGGGCGAATTCTCCTGTAAGCACAGCACAGCTGCTTGATTTAAAAAAAAAAAAAAAAAAAAAAAACCTTACACAGAAAATGATTTGCTTTTTGAAAACCATAGAAGGGAAAACTGTAATCTGTTCTTCAAGGGGTCTGCTAATTATATGGAGATGGAAAAAAGAAAAAGAAACATCTATACAACAACATATTTTTAATGCCCATATTTTTGCCAGACAAAGCTGAACGCCCCTGGGTAGCCTAGCAGCGAGGAGGAATCCTCTACAGATGAGTTGTCCTCTTCAGACAGCAAGCCCATTTACACTGTGACTTGGCTATGTCTCTAGTGGTAATTTCAGTCACGACCATGCCACACTCACCACGAAGCCCACTGCTTTAGCAGGATACAATTTTAAGCATGTCAAGAAACAACCCAAGATGAGCATTATCTCTTCCTTAAGGGTATTGCCCTTAACATTAGGAGGTTTTGTAAAAATATGTGTTCATGATAATTATTTTCAAGACCTGCAAACACACACACACACACACACACACACACACACACACACACACACAAAGACATTAAAGTAGGAGGGTCTAGACAAGGAGAATAAAGGGCCAGCAGAGAAGAGGGGTAAGAAGGTCAATGGGGTAAATATGATCACAGTGGACCATTATACATGTATGAAATTGTCCAAAGTTAAATAATCTTTTCAAAAAAGTTTGCCCAAGTTAGTGCTAATTTAGAGCTCCTGTTTCTGACTGAAAATAGCATCACCATTCACAGGTAACAAAAGGAAAAGAAAGAGATGCATCACTTCATCAAAATCTTAGATTTTATCACATACAAGGGACGACCTGCAGAATGGGGGGGGGGGAGACATCTGCCAATTATTTATGAGTTGAGTCTTATGATCCAGAAGTCTAGAAAGAATCCATACAGCTCAAATCATGAAGACTTAAAATAGCACAGCTTAAAAATGAGCAGAAGGGTCAGTAAGATGGCTTAGCAGGTAAGAGTGCTTGCTGCCAAGCCTTAGTTCGATCCCTGGGACTCCCAAGGTGGAACGAGAGAACTGACTCCAGAAAATTATCTGCTGGCCTCCATTTGAGTGCCATGGTGTGCACATGTACAAATAAATGTGATTTTTACATTAAATGTGGAGACTGCTTGGAGCAGAAGGTGCACCAACATGTCTAATAATTCCAGCGCACGTTCTGACGGCCACATTACCATTGCCAGGGAGCTGACTCTACCATGTGGAAACACTTCAAAGTGACTGACAGGGGTCACCTTCCATTGCTAGTGGTCTGAGGAAGAGACTGTGCAGTCACTGTCACACAGAATCAAGTGCCCAGCAAACCCTGGGTTCCAGCACAGTGACTCACTTGTTCCAGATACGGAAGACACTGGCTGTGTGGTGACTGAGTGACAGCTGGCAGCAGATCCCAGTAGCAGCTATGAGGCAGCTAATTAGAAACAGAATAGCTGCTGTGAGATTCCTGTGGACATGCTGCGTAGAAGAACTGCTGGTATTTCTTACATCTATCCCCGAGTGCTGACCGACATGAGGCCACTCGGCTGTTGCATGGTTGTAACTGGTACAGATAAACAACAGTGGCCGCAGTGTACGACATAACCCTGCAGGTTACCACCTGGGATCTAAAGCCACTGCAGCAACAGCAGGTAAACAGAGTCCACTGGAAGGCACAACTGAGGCAATCTGACGCCGCACTTACGTGCCTGACTGCTGTTCTGTCAGATGATTTCAAACCTGCAGAAGCAGAGGCTGGAGTAGCAACAGATGAAATCCCAAATTCTGGGTTCTTGCAGAAGCAGAGAATGACATTCGTCTCGCTGCATTAGCAGAGAGAGACTAAACATTATCGTTAGTGCACGGAATCCATAATGCCACCTGCAACACTAGAGAGGGCCCTGGATTGGAAAGGGAACCTCTCCTGCTCCTCCTAGCTCTAAATAGGTTAAAACTCCATCTAAATAAAAACAATGATTTCAGGAGGAAATTGAATGCATAGTCCAGTGTCTTGAAATACTTTTTTTAAATCACAAGTGTGAATTTACTTTCTATTGGTATCCTTTTCATGCTGGGAGGGAGGGGGTAAGGGAGGGAGGGATCGACTGATCATTTGGGGTGTCAGCTCCATCAGGGCGCTGTGCTAAGGGTTCCACACATGATGTCTGCATTCTGCAAATCCTCATAGGACGCCTCAGTCTGCAGACAAGTGAACAGCAGACAGGCACCTCCAGAGTTTACCTGCTTGCCCCAGTCTGCAACGCTAAAGAGCGGCAGGAGAGGACACACAGGAAGGATGTTTACACATCTCAATTCCCTGCTAGCTGTTCCCCAACACTGGCTACACTTCCTGCTGGGGGGACATGGGCACTCACACTCCATTCACCACCCACCGAACAGCATTTATCCGTCCTAACACTGACCACAGCCTGGTAAAATTTCAAATCAGGAACCTGAATGACACA